>JAJJHQ010009326.1:15695-46017 GCA_021223825.1 Drosophila ironensis | reverse complement strand
GGGATTGGGGGATTGGGGGATGGGGCTGTACGAAGGAAGGGTGTGTCTGTCTGATTTGCTTTTATAACCCCAAAAGTACCCATTAGGGCACCCGGGCATGCCCGTCACTGCCATTCGGTTAGTAGGAACGCTCGTCATATCCATATCCAAAAATTTCTTGTAATCTCCGATAACTTCGCCGTCACTTTTGATTCGACAAAATCTTAATATTCTAAAACAGAAAATCTGAATGTGGACTGAAAGTAGAATTTTGTTATTTATTTAGATACTCGAAAATATGTGTGTGCGTGTGGATATTCGATCATTTGTCCAGTTTTTTTATTCTCGACTAGAAATACATACATATACATACAATCACAAATGTTATTGGATGAAATGCAATAAGGACTAAGAAATATTTAAAAGTTTTCGAATTGGAAAATTAACTTGAAATCCTAAGGCGAGAAAACAAACTCTTCCTGATAAGCTAAGAATATTTACAAAAACAAAAAAAAAACAAAAAAAAAACTAAAAACACTTCAAATTGCTTAAGCGTGTTTTTCTTGTTAGATATTTACGATAACCGTTTTTTTCCAATTAAAGAAACAATAAGGACGAACGAGGGAGAAGAGGGTACCTCCCGCTCGAGCATCGTCGCCCCGCCCCGCTAGTTCTCCTCCCCGATGCTCTCGTCGCGCTCTTGTTTTAGTTGCCTGTGCTGCCGCCTTGCTGGCTGTCAGTTGTGCAGCGCGTGCTTCATTTATCAAAAAGCAATTACAATGTTATTTCGATAAAGATGCTCCAATGCTCCCAATGGACACGCCCACGCCGCATCCCCATACACGGCCCCACCCCCAGACAAAAAGCAAACACAACAGCAACGGCAACGGTAACAAAACACAAAAGAAGAAGCATTAAGCGCTGGGCGAGGCACAGAGCCAGGGAGCAGGGGGCGACGTAAAGATGGGTGGGAGAGCCACCTGTCAAATTATTTGCCAATTCCCTGTCCGCTCTCTTTCTCTCTCTCTCGCTACCCCCCCTCTCCATAACCCTTCTCCACCCAGACATTTTGATTTTCATTGTTCCTATATGAAGTCCTTGACATATTTATACACTTTTTAATTTTAAAATAATTTAATTTGCACATATTTAAAAGTTTATTCTATGTAACTGAAACTGCACTTCATGTTTAACCAATTATAAGAAAAAATGCCTCAGCTTATTTGTTTAAGCTTGCTAAAAAAAGGAGGGTAAAAAAACCTTAAGATTACCAACAAGGATATTTTAAGGATTTTATCAAACCTATACAATTAATTGATTAAATTGAATATATTACTTTTTGCGGCAAATTAAAAGTCAAATTTATGAGTTTTCATGTGTAAACAAAATTGTTTAAAAAATAAAAAGTATAAATATTGTAGGACTATTTGTATAAATTATCAACCTACAAAAATAATAAACGAAACCTAAAATCTAAAAACAAAACAAGCAAGTATATAGAGTACCTACATACATACAAATATATTGTATTACACGATGGAAATAAAACAAACAAAAGAAACATAAGAAATGGGAGCGGATAAAGGAATAAAAGTAACAACAAAAATTATTAATTCTAAGTAGACAAAAGAAAGCGAAGGAGGCGAAGTAAACAGAAACGACGATGAAGAAACAGATGGAGCAGCAAACCAAATAAATTTAGACTACAACTAAAAGGCAAACGAGAAGAGATAACTTTTGTGGGGCGGATTGGTGGGGTGGGCTGGGGTGGTGCAGATGCAGCTAAAAAGCGAGCATGTGTTTGTGCCATAAAAGGTTTCTCATTACAATTTTTGTTTTCTCGTACCGCGCAGTTCTCTTTTCAAATACTTTTCGCCGGGTATCTCGGTTGTGTCGTACAGCTTGAAACGCTGACAAGCTATTCAATTAATATGCAATGTTAGAAAATGTTTGCATTGGTCCAACATTGAAAAAGTATTATGGCGTTTAATTATAAAAGAAGACGCAGTTGTCAGGTGTTCCTTAGAACGAAATTAAATACATTGAGCTGAGAGGATAGGGTATGAAAGTTGCAGTATTACATTGAGCAACAGTTTTTTCTCTTTTTGGGTAAGGATCGTCGCGTCGCGTCATTGCACAAAATTACTGTTTCCCTCTCCCACCCAAGTGCCTAGGGGGATTGGGCATGGCAGTGGAGCAGAAGAGCAACTACAACGAGCAGCAGGCAGCATCAATTAGTGCACTGCAAAAAAAGTATTGTTTATATTTAATTTTTATGTATTTAATTTTTAATGGCGGATAAAAATGACAAAGGACAAAAGCGACCATCTAGATAGGGAATCAAATTTTGTTGGTAGCTTGTATAATAAAAGTAAAAACAATCGAAAATAAGTCGAACGAAGTCTTATAGTTCACTTTTTGCACTTCTAAGATTTGAGATGGTAATCTCCCCCCTTGTCTAATTTGGTGCCATATTGGTGCCCATATGGTTTCCATTATTTTTTCAGTGCAACAGCAGCAGGGGCAGTCCAAAGGCGATTGGGGAACAAGTCAGGCATAGGCCAGTAGCAGCAGCCGTTTGGGGTGGCACAGGCGTGGATGGGGAAAGTGGAAAGGGGTGGTGGATAGGGGAGCGCCAAGGCTGAACGGTAAATTGACAAATTTCTGTGGCAAATTTCCAGAAATATCAAAAGATTAGAGCAACTTTTTAATTAAGAAATGGAAACTAATCTCGATTATTACAGCAAAAAGCTCCATAGCTAACCCCCGACTTTTGGCGCCCTTTTTAGGCAGCACCCAGTCTGTGTATGTAGCAACCTTTTGGGGAGATGATGCTGACTCGGTGGGATTTCACTGAAATGCCATCACACACTCTGACGCCGGGGCTGTTTTTAGCAAGAGCACGTGGGTTGAAGAAATTGGGGTGGAGAAAACAAGAGGCGGGAGGTCGGGGGTCGTAATATACCGCAGCCCATGCTCTATATGCCCAAATATACCGTATCCTTCTGCCAGCAATCAAAGCGAGCTCAATGCCTATCCACCCACCCTCTACGTACTCTTTGTATCGTTCTCCATCTCTTACTCGGCCAAGGGCGTAGTCCGGACTCAGAAGTAGTTTTCATATTTACAACTTTATAGTCTTCCTTTTTTGGAGCTTTTGATTCCCCTAATCGCTTTAGATACGCAAAGTCAGGTGGTTACCCTAATCCTCTTTATATATGCCAAAGCCTCAGGACTACGCCCATGAATCTATGTATTCCGCTCTCTTGCTACCACCACACGCTCTTTTCGCGGGCTTTTATGTTCCTTTGACTTTAACCTTAGCAAAGGTTAGAGAGGGCTCCGGGTGAAGAGAAAGCCACAGCAGTCATGGGGCCCATCGAGTGCAATAGAGATAATACCCAAAGATTCTTCCTTATATCAAAATTTGCATTTGTGGACATGCATAGACATACACATGTACATACATACACATGTACATATGCAATTCGTTACGCTTTCAAAGGAGCTTGTCTAGAGTACATCTGTTGGTCATTTTTGCTCTCCCATTAAACTACAAATGCACATGGATTAGTGCATGTGTATGTATGTATGTATGTATTGAGCAACCCCTTTGTTGCTATTATTTTGGCTATAGTTATTCTTGGTACTGCTTTAGCGGACGCCAATTGGCGAGGACACCCGGCATCATTCTAAGGTGTCATCGATTATCCGCCAACAAAGAGTTGTTTGAAGAGAGATCCCTTGGGAATTGTAACGGCACGCTGTCCAACCCCTACTCCGTATTCCCCCTTTGTTGTTGGCAATCAACTCCAAGTGGCCAAAAGCAGTGAGAAATATTAGAAACGCCTTGTCCTCCGACAAAACGAAATCGCTTGTTTATTTCGGCTCAAAGGGTTTGTGGAATATAAGTAGATATAAAAGGAAATGATAATAATACAAAAATAATAGTATATTGTACAATATGATAATGTTATTACTTCTCTCCCCTCTCATCCAGCTTGTTCAGCTCGCCCGCCTGCTATCGCCATCGCGCTCTTTATCGACTGCTCCGCGATGCTCCGAAACTAATCTGTTTCCTCCATATGCTTCTAAGCTGCACTCTCTCCTCCCTGTCTCCCTGCCTCCTTCAGTTACAATTATATTTATCGTAATATATATTATCTAGTTTCCACAGTGCGGTCGATCATCGGGTGTTTCGCTCAATTCGCGCCTCTGCGCCTGCTCAGCGCCGTTTTATCTTTTGTTTCGCTCTAATTAGCTGCTACTGCTTTCGTCGTCCTCCGACTTAAGTACGTGCGCACAGGAAATAACAATACATAATAGTGTGGTTTGTATATATATAAATATTTATATATATATATATATATATATATATATGTAGGTATTACTATAAGCATGCAGCGGGCACACCCACTCGCGCGGTTCGGGAAAGCGCGAAAAATAGATTCAATTGTTGCCGAAAAATGGGTAGTGAGTAAAACGTAAACAGAACTGCTAACCTTTCTCGTAAATGCGCTCTAAATAATTTCACTTTCCTAATACATATTCTGTGGTTTTTGCCTTTGTTGGGTTTTGCCGTTGACCGGGGAAATATTGGGGGGTTCGACTTTTATTGTCTTAAATTAAAACTGAAGGTTGTCTTTTACACACGAGCTTCTTACACACAGTTAATAAAAAAAATGGATTAATTAATAATCAAAACATAATAAACATAAGGATTTGATTTGACAAGTTGTGTGTTTATATAATAGATATAAATTAGCAAAAAATAGATATACACTATAAATAACTGCTCTGCTCCTCTGTCCCTCTGATACTAAGATGGATCTTTATTTGATTTCATTTCCCCCAAACATCCTCTCTTCTTCACATGTAATCCTCTGACAAACGCTGAGCGCCCATCCGAAAAATGCTCTCATCTAGATGCGAGTGGTGTGGTGCAGTGGGGAGTGTGCTGGTGTGTGTGGAGTGTAGGATGTGGGGTGTGGGTTTGTTAACTTATTTTACAACAAATGTGTGACAACCACAGATCTAGTTTGCTGCTGCTGCTGTTGAATTGGTGTGGTTATATTGGGCTAGAGGCTGGTCCGGTTCCAATTTCGATTCGGACCTCGCCTTTCATACACTGATTGCCATCCTATTCGGTCAGTGGGGCATTCTGCTCCGGGAACCCGCTCACTTCCGTCTGCTCCACCTGCTGCTGGCCGTCCAGATCGTACTGGATCCGCAGGCGCATGCGCAGCGTCGCCTGGAAAGGAAATGATGTATAAATAATCGTGTCACGAGAGCACATGCCAGGGGACTCACATTTGATGTGGCTACCACCCGCATTTCCTGCGTAATCACACCGCCGGGAGGCAGCAGGGATCCGGATGGAGTTAGCATCTGCAGCTGGAAACTCCTCTGTACTGCCGCCTGCAAAGCCAATTCAAAATAATACAGTCACTGTCAGTTGCAAATTTACCAAGTAATCGTTTTTAAAAACAAAGGGCTATAAATGTTATGGAGACTTTTAGAATCCAACAAAATGCATAAGCCATTTCCCTTCAGACCTGATTCAACACATCCCCTTACCTTCAGCAAGTACTGTTCCAGGGTATTGTCTGAGCTATTCGTGGTCGTCATGTAAATGTGCATGCAATCGCTGCCCCAAACGGCCACCAGCTGCACCAGCAACCCATCCTTATCCAGTGCCGTCAGCCTGGGACCCTGTGGCGGCTGCAAAGACAACGGATTCGGGGGATAGTACAAATCTTGGCAGAAATATCCATGCAAAACACCCACCATAGCTACGTTATTGGAGGCTGCTGTGGTATTCAGATCGCCGATAAGACTGCCGCCATCGATGATAGTGCCGCCGCCTGAACTAACGGCCGGAGGAACCATCGCTCCGCCCAGCATGCTGCCCAGATCGTTGCCGTTCGTGGCAGTGCTGGCGTGCCCGTCCAGCCCGCTGCCAAATCCGCCCAGATCCAAGCCGCCTAGCATGTTGTTCATGTTGGCCACGCTGCTCTGGTTGCTGTCGCCTACCAATGCCAGGATTCCTCCACCACCACCCCCGCCTGCTGGCATACCCGTCGTCGTTGTCGTCGCAGCGGACGTGGAGGACATGTCGAGGTCGAGCAGATCCAGTAGATCCTGGCTGTTTGAAACGGGCGTCTCGTTCGCGTTGCGCGAGTTCTTCTTATGCACGGCATTTGAGAGATCGGTGGCCGCCACTAAGTCACCAGCACCACCACCGCCCGCGGACAGGTCCGTGCTGCCCAACAAGTCCAGCAGGATGTTCTGCCAGTGAAATGAATAAATAAATATGAGATGTTTTTACAATGGGAATGCAGAGAAATCACTTACCGTATTGTCGCCCAGAGTGTTCATATTGCTTTCGATTAGTGAGTGCCCGCCACCTCCTTCCACCCCATTCTCGATGACCTCCGGGCTGTTGTCGTCGAAGGAGCCACCGCCGCTCTCGCCGTTTTGCGAGCTAATCCGACTAATTTGCATGGCCGGCATCTTCTCTAGAAGCGGTGGGCGCAGGTGCTTGTAGTGGCCAAATAGCTGGGTAAACTCTACACCACGCTGCTGCAGATCGACGTTCAGGTGGCTGCCAAACGAGGTGATCAGCGCCTGTATTTCCCTGTTGAGAGTACGAGCAAGAGTTAGGCCTTAAGAAGCACAGTGCGCCCCCACGATCACTTACTCCACACACTGCTGCAGCCGGGTGCTCAGCTTTGCCAGGGAAACTAGCGCGTATTGCTTACTGGTGGTCGAGACTTGAGCAGACGTCAAAAACTTATGATACACTGCGATCAGATCGCTCTCAGTGGGCCGTTCGAACTCTGATGGTTGGAAAAGATAATATAAAGATAGTGTTTCTCTGGCAAAGTGCCGAGCAGTGTCACACTTACCCTCCTCGTTGGCCCCGTACATGAACAGGTCACCGTACTCGCCTATGGCCCACACAGCCACCTGGAGCAGTGGCTGCTTGTCCTCGCAGTGATTGGCCACCTGCAGCGATTCCCAGAACCGGTTCGTGATGTACGTCTGCTCCGGGACGGGACTGCTCGACACCAGCTGTATGGTGGAGGAGACGACATCGTCGCGCACATAGTTTCCAGCCGCAATTAGGACACTTAGCTGCGTGTCCAGATGCCAGCGTGTGTTCGGGGAGTAGCGTTCCGCGGCTAAAATCATGCCCGAGCTGCACTGGGCCTTGAACTCGGCGTCGGCCTTCTCGAGGAAGAGCAGCAGTTCCTTGGTCATTGTCCGTATGTTTTGTGCGTTGATCAGCGCAAACGACAGCTCCATGGCTCGTCGGCGAATGGAGACATCGGGATCCTTGAGGCACTCTAGGATAGTGGTGCGATGCCGCTGCACCGCCGATGTGTCTGCGTGCACGGTGCGCAGGAGCGTGTTCAGAGCCACATAGCGTATGTTCTTGTCAGAGTTGAGCAGAAAACGGCCCAGTATATTGACTGCCAGGACGCGGAGTCCACCTTCAGAGCTACAAGTGTGTCGTTCAATAAACAATACGCTTCATCGGGAAGGTTGATGATGTCCACTCACCGTATATCCATTATGGAGAGCACTGTCTCGTAAAGAATCGTGTTGCCAACGTTCTTGCTCGTCTCCGTGTTGGTTGCCACTTGGGCCAGTATGTCGTTCATCGCCTCGGAGGCATCCGGATCGTTGTGCCCCAGGATGCGCAGCAGCCGCAGAATCTTCACCTGCAGAAAGGGGTCGCTCACGCCGCTGACATCATGCTCTGGTGAGTAACCGCCCAGAATCAGGTTCTTCAGAATGCGTACCAGGTTCGGCACAATCTGGGGAATGTGCGATGAAGTTTAGGTTTCGTAGAAAAAGGTTACAATATCCATAGGACATCAAAGGAATAGCGAAAGGGGTGCAATTGTGTGATTTTGTAAAGGATATCAACGAATTTTAAAGTGCAAACGAGAGCGAATAGAAAGGTACATCACTTTAAGCTCGTACAGATCTGGATCTGCACAAATATGTATAAATAAATATATATTCATTCGATTTATTGTGTAGAAAGTGTGTGCGTATATTTATGAAGAAAGGTCGTGTAGATTTTGAAAAGCTCTTGGAGACCAAACGTGAATATCAAACGATTTATGCATATGTCTAGTTTGGCGCAAAGGAATTATGGTGGCATCGGGAGTATATAATTGGTTGGGATCGAAGCGGGTTTCTGCTACATACTCCTATACTACATAATCGGGCTTTGTTTATAAGCAATGGAATACAAATAGTCTGCGAACTGAAATTTTTGTATTGTTCGCCGCATTAAGACATATGTATACATAGGCAGCTCGTAAAAAAAAACAAAAAATATGGAGAATATACACTTAGGGGGGGTATACAGTGTGTGGGCAAGTGGGGGTGATAGGGTAGAGAAGGCGATATACAGGTTACAGGTATATTCTAAGTAGGCACAACAATCATACCTCTCGATTTCCGCTATCCTGGCAAGCAAATTACAACAAATTTCATTTTGTGTTTGCGCGGTAATTCGAATTCGATCAAAAACAAATAAGCGTTAAAAAATCGTAAGTATTACAAAGTTCTTGGTCAAAACGAACGTGTGTAGTGAGTGTCTGGCGGGTGGGTGGCAAGGAGGAGTGGCAAACGTGAACTTACAAATCGGCAAAGTATACGAAAGAAAAATATAGTACGACAATTCATGTAAATGTGGGCAATGGGGGTCAAGGGGGTTCATAGACAGATAGCGGGGATAGCAACAACAGCTAGAAAATGTGGGCGCGCTAGTTTTGAACACACAAAAAATCGCTAGCCGTATTGGGGGCGCGTTAAATGTGTGCTTTTTCTATTTTTCCCACAAAATGTGGCAACAGCAGGCGGCAGTTGAAGTAGGTAGTAAGTGTCGCTCTCTTCCGGGGATTCTGATTCTGACGCGGATGCTTAAACTGCGCCTAAATGGGCAGCAGACCAGTCTGCTACGGCCACATTAACCTACCTTCTTGAAGTGCATCAGAGTGTCCGAGCTATTCTCGCACATCTCCGTGATGAGCGTCACTCCCGTGATCAAGATGCCTGCAAAAGAGATGCTTCTTTAGGGATTTCCCGCAATTGCTTTGTCTGGCAGACGCACCGTGATTTTTCTCGCTGAGCAGGGACCGGGTGGCCGGCAGAAAGATCTCCATGAGTTCCGGCACCCGACGAATGACCCGGAAGGCACACAGCGTGGCCTTTTTGCGGATGTACGTGTTCGGGGACTTCATCAGACGCTCCACCTCGCTGGCCAGGTCCCGGGCCATTTCCGGCGAGGCTATCGCGCCCAAAGTGCACAGCGCCAGGCCCACCACGAATTGCGTCGAGCTGTTCAAGTCACTGGAAGAGCAACACAAAAGCCAAAGGAGGCACAGCTATAGAAAAATATCCTATGGTAAAGTTAAGCAGCTCGTCCCATGACCGATGACCCGTTTCATCAGGTTCAAATCGAACAGTTACTGCCCAACCCGGTCTGCTTACTTCTTCAAACAGTTGGTGATGAGCAGGTGGACGTCCTGCCGTTCGTCCAGCAGCAGCATGGCACCCAGGTAGCCGATCCGCTTGTCCGTGAACCGCGTGCTGGCCGTCAGCTTAAGGCACTCCAGTTGGCCAAAGTGAGCCGGATAGCCGAGCATGTGTATGTACAACAGCTTGGCAATGTTGCGACAGCTGGGGAGCGTGTGGAAACAGTTTGACATTAGTGACGCCAAGCTGATTAAGCCGATGACTCACCGCCAGACGGAGTCCTCCTCGCGGAACGTGCTCCGGATGTAGGCACACTCTTTGTTGACCACCGCCCGCTCCTCGGCCGCGGTTCTGGCGGCGCGTATCTGTCGAATGAGATCGCGCAGGCGTGTGGGCGTCGGCATTCTGACTGCAGGCGTTAAACAGAGGTTGGATTGTTAAATCGGATCCCACTCGTTTCCCGTTGATCGCACCCTGCCCCAGCTCTCAGCCAGTCGACCAGGTACGTACGTCCCACAGATAATTTTAAGCTGAACTTTGTCCTTGTCTGCCTCTAGCCCCTTCCCAATTGCTCTTTGGTTTGAGAGTACAGTTCCCGCTCGAAGTAATCCTGGGTGACCTTCTGTATACCCCCTAAACACCTCGTCACCTATCACAAGCTCCCACCATCTCCCTATTTACGATCTGCGTTCCTGCATCCGCCACATGGCTCCTAGAACTCGTCACCCGGCGCCCTGGGAAGCCTGATTTAGCCTGGAAGAGCTGGGGGGATGCGACCGTCGTCCCGCCCCCGCAATGCTCACCTCGCTCCACCGCCTCTGTAAACGCTTGCCGTATGGTGGCCATATTGAAGGCGGGATTGAATCTGTGGAGAGGAAAAGGACATCGTTAGGGGCGCTCGGAGAGGGACACTGGCGTGCAGGTGGAAACGGGAGCTGTTACCCATGCTCGGAGTTCATTGTGGAGGCAAAAACGCTGAATCACTGAATCACTGGCTTTGCTTTGCTCTGCTTTTCCGCTGCCGCTGCTGCTGCTCCTGCTTGCGTTGCGTTGCGTCGCGCTTTGTTCCGTTGTTTATTCCGTTTGTTATGCTGACTTTCGCTTGTTTTTGCTATTTTTCTTCTCTCTTTTGCCGGCCTACGCACTTTTTATGTTTTGGTTTTTGTTGCTGGGCGGCGGCGGCAACAACAAAACAACTAAAATAACGGTTCCCGTGCTCCTTTGGAGATCTCGCCAGCACTCTACTCCCACTTATGCAAACAAACACTCTCTCTCACACACACACATACACACACACACACACACACACTTTCAAACAGCCGGCCGCTATTTTGTTGCACTTTCTGCAGCCCCCACTCTCTTAGCTTCTGGTCGTGTTCTCTTCCGCTCGCTAAAGTCAAGTGTGAAAAATGAAATAGATAAATTAGAGATGACAGTAGGATCGCTGTTGTTATGAAACTGACATCCGCCACACAATGCGCAATGTTAATGATAGTGGTGACGGTGACGCTGACGATCTTAAGCCAAAGCAACAACAAGATCGATTTGCGTGTCCAAGTGTTAAGTGCGCTGGCAAATCTGTGAGAGCAACGCAAATTTGGCCGAAACAGCCAAGCTCGCACTAAGGGCAGGCAATGGCAATTGCCAATTGGAACCTTCGGTCTGCACCCACTTGTGTGTTCCGTTTGGCCTGAAGCCCGTGTTTGTATTGTATTTGCATAGCCCAATGGGCGGCCAAGAAACCCATACGAATTGGTCGGTCAAAACAGCTGCCGTCATCGATAGGTGGAGCGAGCAGCATAAATACGTGTATATCGATTAATGGCCTGGCATTAAAAATCACAAGGGGCACTCGCAGGGTTTAACTTTCATGCAAATTGTTTCATGATTTCTGTTTTCAGCGTAATGTTCGCATTGCATGCAAATGCATAGGCTTCTTGTTGTTGCTTTGGACATGTCATTGCATTCGTAAGATTCACTGGAAAGCCCGCACACACTCGCCCGCGACACACACTAACACACACATATCAATTTGGCGTTTTTTTTCTTTTCTCTTTTTTGTTGTTGCGCTGGCTGTGGAAAATCCACAGTTGTGGTTTTCGTTTATTTCTTTTCTTTCTGCTCTTTGGCAGCTGCTTGCTGCTGGCCCGGTTCTAGGGCAGACGGGCAGACACCGCGGACTTCCTTCCGCCTGCAAGGTTATAACCACCTGCCACTGGAAAAAATTTTACAACGCGACAAAAATTTCAACGCACTCGATGGATTTTCGTGGTTTTTAGCTCTGCTTCGCGTTTTCCCTGCGGCTGGAATGTCTCTCTGGGCGGCGCTCTCCACTGCCGTCAAGCTTGGCGCATTAAGCGATCTTAGTTTACGCTTTTAATGCCACAAATTCGACGTTACAAGTAAAAAAAAAAACGTTGACGGGAATTTGCTGGATGAGCGCAACAGCAGTAGTTTTAGTGGGCAGTATTTACAAGCAGTGCGTTCAAGTGCTAACGCGTCAGCGCTCGGAGGCGTTAGTGTCATTCGGGACAGTGGGTGTCGTGTTAAATTCAAAGACAACTTCTTTGACGATTAACCGGCATTGCTGGTGCAAGGATCGAGTGCATCGAAGAATGCACTGCTCCTCCGGAACCAAAGGAGCTCTACCAAACAAAGTCCAGAGCAAGAAAAAATACTGAAAATTTTCCACACAGCGGAATGATTGATTTATTATAGGCAATCAGTTAATCATCTGCAAGGTGATTTACATGTGCAATTAGTTTGTCAATAAATTGCCTCAAGTAGGACAAATGCTGACCTTTCGTTTTTGATGTTATACTTGCTTTTTATTTAATTTCCGTATCATAAAATAAACATTTTAATATGGATATTTAATTATACCAAGATACCAATCATGAAAATATTAAAATTTGGCCGAGTGTAGATAAACACGGGCTTAGTTCATTCTGTAAGCAGTGCTAAGTATTTCCTACTAGCGACATGCTGATAAAATGGTTGTGTCTTCACCCCCCGCCACCAAGGAACTCGACTTTGGGGACACAAAAAGGTAATTAGAGCAATTTTGATCTGCATTAACAACAGCAGCAGTGATTCAATGACTATTCCTGTGCCACCACAACGATAAAGGGAAATACCCAATGTCTCCACCCGCATGGTCACACTTCGGCGGATAGCGCAATTTAAATTAGGACCGATTTTTAATGGAGCTTTTCAGGACTCACCTGCGGTTGTTCTCCGGCGGTAGAACGCTCCAGTCCTGCTCGTAATAGGGATACATGTTTCGCCGGAGGGGGGGATCGGGTCACTGGCACAGCGCGGAAGCGATCTCACTGGAAAACACCCACGAAAACTAAAAGTGTCGCAAGAGGAATGAGGAATGGCGGCGGCGATAAGCACGAAACGCTCCACATGCGTGTTATCTAATGTACACTACAGGTAAGCAATAGAGCCCAGGTGGGGGATGGGTGCACTGCTTCACTGCCCTCTCGCGGCGGATTTACTATCAGTTTTTCGGGCGATATTCCCCTCAGTCAGCACATTCGGAGAGCGGCCCTTGCGGTGGAACTCCTGCGGAAGACTGACACTGCAGCCGACGGGAAGGCAACACAGCAACCTGCCCTACCGGCGGGCTGGCCAGCTCCCCGGTGACATTTCTGGCGGCACACACAGCGCTGCTCACACTTATCTATTGCCTGATAACAGCGCACACCACCCAAACACCCAACAGCAAAACCTCGGCTGGTCTTGCTTTCTGCTCGGATAAGCAAAGCGGCGTCATCGACAGGGAGTGCTGTTAGATAAAGCCCCTCGAAGCACGGAGAATAGAGAACGGAGCACAGAGCACAGAGCAAACAGAACAGAGCACACAGCGGCCGCCAACTAGTAGGCAGTCAGTCGAATGCATTGTCCCGGAGCCGTAAACAAAGCACAAACTCCCCGAAACAACAGCCGGGGTTACACACCTGTTTGGTTTGGCCCCCTTTCGGGAATACAAAACCGCTGGCCCAACTTGGCACTTGTTGCATACAGTCAATGGTTTCGGTTACAATGTGTTCCGAGCGACTTCTGCGACGAAAACGAAAACGATCCGTGCCCCAAGAAGACGAGACACTCTGTCAGCTGTCCTGAACAGTGTTGTTTATTCTAAGTCGAGGCCTGAAAGCTAGGCTTCGCGTCAAGGCGCTGGCAATCGGGGGGTCGCCTGGCGAGATTTCCTCCAGCTAGTTACAAATAAGCGTAGCGGTTAGTCCTAGTCCTATGCCCTAAAGGTACAAAATACGGTTTACTATTTAAAGCACGTTCCTAGCAGCTCGTCAGCTAGTCGGCTAGTCGTTCTCCCGCGGCGGCCGCACCACCGCATGACGCTTGATCGCCTCCACCAGCCACTTGATGCCCTCGTCGACGCCCTCGCCGTGCAGCGCGGAGACGGGAATGGTGAGGCAGTCCCGGCGGCCGATCAGAGCGCCCGCCTGCTGGAAGACCGGCTTGATTTCGCGCACGCCCATCACGTCGGGCAGGTCCTGCTTGTTGGCCAGGATCAGCAGGGGCACGCCCGAGAGCAGCTCGTTCTTGATCATCTTTTCTGTGCGCGCGGACGGAGGGGGGAGGAGGAGAGAGCGTGAGTAGAACGCGGGACAAGCTATGTTACTATGTTACTGCAATTACCGAAGATCAGCTTGGACTCCTCCATGCGCGCCCTGTCGTTGGAGTCGATGACGTAGATGACGCCGTGCGACTCCTGGTAGTACTTGTCCCAGAGCGACTGCAGCTCCTGCTGCCCGCCCAGGTCCCAGAAGTTCAGGCGCACGCCCTGCACGTCAATGGTGCCGATGTTGAGGCCCACCGTGGTCGTGATCTTGCTGGGATTGAGGCCCTTGTAGTTCCGCGTGAACTTCGTCTTCGCCGCCTCCAGGTAGGTCTGCGTGGGTGGAAGAGGAAGGGGAATGCTTCAGTTAGTGGTCGCCCTTCGATCACGGCTGCGGACGTGTCGCGCCCCGTTAGCTTTGAATCGCTTCCCGGCATTCGTACCGTGCCGTACCGTTTTGCCCGCATTGTCCAGGCCCAGGATCACCACGCAGTAGTCGTCCTTCTGGGTCATGTATTTGTAGAAGCCGTGCAGCAGCGTGTACATGGTGCAGGGCAGGGCACGGCGGGCTTCGGGCAGGGGTCGACCTTGTCAGCAAAATAAAGTGAAGCTAGCTTTCGTTTTGTTGTCTCCTGGCCCCCGATAGGGATGACACCGTCCGCAAGCGCCGTTTCGATAGTATCGGCTTGACATTAAAATAATAATTTCACAGAGGACTGCTTGCAAAACTACATTAAATGATATGTGGTATAACAAAGTTACACAGAGGCTTTTGTATATTTTGTTCCAAAGATTATAAAAAGTTCGATATTATCTTGACCAAAGGCCAAAGGCCTTGCAGCCAGTGCTTTACCCCCTTAGTTAGGCTAGTTTTTATAAGCTGGTCTACCTTTTACAATACAAAAATAAATAAAATCTTGGTTGTTTTGGAGGAGTTTGCATATTAGGACATCTTGACGTTGAAATGATGACTTCATTTAGTTTGAGATTTTTTTGGTATTCCCAGTGTGACCGCACTTGCTGAAATGCGGCTGTCTGGCAGCTCCAGCGATCTAGTGTGTGTGTGTGTGTGTGTGTATGTGCGTGTGTTTTTCCTTACGAATTCCATTGTTTTCTCGGTGTCAGAAAGTGACTTCCAAGCCCCAACAGCTCTTCTGTGCCGCCAAGCGCCAACCTCCAACCGTCAACCGCCAAACATCATCCTCCAACCCGCCGCTTGCCGCCAGCGTAGTCATGTCGCTGTCGAGTCTGCTGCCCACGCCGACGAACGCGGTCTGGGACCGCGAGGACGAGCGCCGCTCGGCCGCCAAGGGAGTGCCCAAGATCGGGGCCCTCGTGTCCGCCAAGGTGGCGGCGCCGCCGTACGGCCAGCGCAAGGAGTGGGTGCCGCGCACGGAGGCGGACTTTGGCGACGGCGGCGCCTTTCCCGAGATCCATGTGGCGCAGTATCCGTTAGGTAAGTGTTGCGGGCTCTGCCGTGCTGATCAGCGGCTTTCACCCTCTCCCTCTCCATCTCCGTCTCGCTCTCGCTCTCGTTCGCCCTGCAGGCCTGGGCGCCCCGGGAAATGTGGGCAAGAAGGCGGACACCCTTGCAGTGCGCCTCGACGACAGGGGCAGGATAAAGTACGACGCAATTGCGCGACAGGGTCACGGCAAGGACAAAATCGTCTACTCCTCCATATCGCAGCTGCTGCCCGCCGAGGTGCTCGCCGAAGACGCCGACGAGCTGCAGCGGCCGGACGAGGAGACGGTGGCCGAGACGACGGAGGCGACGCGCCTGGCACTGGAGAAGCTGACCAACCAGAAGATTACCTCGGCGCTGCCGGTGCGGCACGCCCAGAAGACGGGGCCCGCCCAGTACATCCGATACACGCCGTCGCAGCAGGGCGATGCCTTCAACTCGGGCGCCAAGCAGCGCGTCATCCGGATGGTGGAGGCGCAGCTGGACCCCATGGAGCCTCCCAAGTTCCGCATCAACAAGAAGATACCCCGCGGCCCGCCCTCGCCGCCGGCGCCCGTCCTGCACTCGCCGTCGCGCAAGGTGACCGTCAAGGAGCAGAAGGAGTGGAAGATACCGCCCTGCATCTCCAACTGGAAGAACGCCAAAGGTACACACTCAGGGCACATCTCCCTGAGCCTCCCTAATCGATACTTACCCCCCCTATCCACCTTACCTCGCCGACAGGTTACACCATTCCGCTGGACAAGCGCCTGGCCGCCGACGGGCGGGGCCTGCAGCAAGTGCACATCAACGAGAAGTTCGCCAAGATGGCCGAGGCCCTCTACATTGCCGACAGGAAGGCGCGGGAGGCTGTGGACGCGCGGTCCCAGCTGGAGAAGAAGATGGCCCAGAAGGAGAAGGAGAAGAAGGAGGACATGCTGCGCATGATGGCCCAGAGGGCGCGCGAGGAGCGTGCCGGGCTGCGCAATCCGGAGGCGGCCGAACCGTCTGGCTCCGGCTTGGGCGCGGGCTCAGAGGCCCGCGAACGAGGCGATCTGCGGGTGGAGCGACAGCGAGAGCGTGCTAGGGATCGCAACCTGCAGCGCGCGGCGCCCGAGAAGCGAACGAAGCTGCAGCGCGAACGGGAGCGCGACATCTCCGAGCAGATAGCGCTGGGCATGCCCGCCAAGAGTGCCGGCAACGGGGAGGCGCTCTTCGACCAGCGACTGTTCAACACCACCAAGGGCATGGACTCGGGCTACGGCGACGACGAGGCCTACAACGTTTACGACAAGCCGTGGCGCGACACCAACACGTTGGGCGCCCACATCTACCGGCCCAGCAAGCAGGCGGACAGCGACAACTACGGCGGCGACCTGGACGCGATTGTCAACACGAAACGCTTTGTACCCGACAAACAGTTCTCGGGCGCTTCCAGGGAGGCGGCCGCTGGCCAGCGCACCGGTCCCGTCGAGTTCGAGAAGGAGGAGGATCCGTTCGGGCTCGATCAGTTCCTCAACATGGCCAAGAAGGCGCCCAAGCGGGCGGAGGAGAAGACGGGCGACCGTGGCAGCCATTCGGACCGCAAGCGCAGCAGACGGGACTAGGCAACTTTAGGATTTAGGAATCTTTAGCAAAAGGATCCGCGCAGCAGTCGTAATCACTCATCACCCCCATCCCCCTCATCATTGCATTCAACGCCATCAGGCTTAATTTTTAATCCATTGGCCTGAGTTTAAATAGATAGTAATCACAGGTCGTGTATCACTGACAACGCTCTATCGGGGGACTTTCCAAGCAGATACTTAACGCAACCCCTTCTGTACGATAAAACCTAAAATGCTCCCATATGTTATTCAATTTTTTTTGTACTCCATCGCGGTTTCCTGACCATGTACAAGTAATTTGTAACAGGGCGAGCGAGAGCACGCCATAAATATATAGAAATTTGAAATCGCAAACTTTGATTTTACTGATTCAACTGGAGGGGTTTTTATTATCGAATCGAGGAAGAATCCCCTCGGTACGCTTTCGAAATATTTTTGAATTTTTGGCGCCGGAATAGAGGTACCAGGTCCGAAACGCTCGTTGTCGATGGGCCATATATTTGCTGGTATTTTCTTCGACTCCCCACGAGGGAGTCCTTTAGGGGCCTTAGTTAAATGCCCCGGAAGAGCCTATCGACTGTCTGCTCGCTATCTATGCTGCAAAGTTGTAATATGAGGACGAATTTCAAAACAAAAACATCACAGCTGTCTGCCCGTCCGTCCGAGGGCGCCAGCATTCGGCTCTCAGTGCATTCTGGTCACACTGGGTGACATTGAGTTGACTTTTGCTTTAGCTTTAATTATTCTACAATTTAACCGCCTATAAGAGGCTCGTTAAGCGTCGGAAAGCAGTGCGCCCCTCGCCCGAAGGATTCCCGCAGAGAATGCGCCAGTGCAGCGGATTCTAGCGGCCCACGAAGCGAGCGCGCCAACCCTTCGGTGGCCCACAACAACGCAAGGCCATCCGACCAGGCGGGTCAGCAGGTGATTCTCCTCCACCGCCCCCTTCTTGCGGCCCAGCACATCCTGTGCGTCCTGCCACCAACTGCAGCAGCAGCAGCAGAAGCCGCAGCAGCAGCAGCAGCAGCAGCCAGAGGCAGGGATTCGAGGGCGAATAACATTATGTAAGTTTGGGGCTCGGGCATGTAAACAACAATGGCAAATGACGCCTTTGCCAAGAGCTGGGAGGCCTTCGGGCCTCGGGCCACAGCCTGCACACTCCTCATCCTCCGGTCCTCCGGTCCTCCCTCTCGCAACCTTCCACAGTCTTCCCGAGCAACGCACAGGATGCGGTCCCGCAGCAATTCCGGCGTCCGCCTGGACTACTACCAGCGCATCGTGCACCGACTGATTCTGGCCCACCAGGAGCCAGTGACCGGCCTCTTTCCCGCCTCCAACGTGAACTCGCACGCCTGGATCCGCGACAATGTCTACTGCATCCTGGCCGTGTGGGGCCTCTCGATGGCGTACAAGAAGATCGCCGACCAGGACGAGGACCGCGCCAAGTGCTACGAGCTGGAGCAGAGCTGCGTCAAGCTGATGCGCGGCCTGCTGATGGCCATGATGAACCAGAAGGACAAGGTGGAGAAGTTCAAGATGACCCAGAGCCCCTACGACTCGCTGCACGCCAAGTACTCCAGCAAGAACGGCCTGCCCGTTGTGGGGGACAACGAGTGGGGTCATCTGCAGATCGACGCCGTCTCCCTGTACCTGCTGATCCTCGCCCAAATGACCGCCTCCGGCCTGCAGATCGTCTTCTCGCTGGACGAGGTCTCCTTCATCCAGAATCTGGTCTTCTACATCGAGTCGGCGTACTCCATTCCCGACTATGGCATCTGGGAGCGCGGCGACAAAACCAATCACGGTGAGTCCGCGACGACGACTCCGCCGAGTGCTGTTTGCCACACTCTTGGCGTTTTCTCAGTAGTCACGCTAACGTCCCGTCACTCCCCTTGCAGGTGAGCCCGAGCTGAATGCCAGCTCCATTGGCATGGCCAAGGCCGCGCTGGAGGCCATGAACGAGCTGGATTTGTTTGGAGCGCGCGGCGGCCCCGCCAGCGTCATCCACGTGCTGGCCGACGAGGCGCACAAGTGCCAGGCGGTGCTGCAGTCGATGCTGCCGCGCGAGTCCAACTCCAAGGAGCTGGACTCCGGGCTGCTGTGCGTAATCGGCTTTCCGGCCTTTGCCGTGGACGACGCCCAGCTGATCCACGCAACGAAGGACGCGATTCTGTCGCGATTGCAGGGAAAGTACGGCTGCAAGCGGTTCCTGCGCGACGGCTACCGCACCCCCAAGGAGGATCCCTCGCGGCTGTACTACGAGCGCTGGGAGCTGCGCATGTTCGAGAACATTGAGTGCGAGTGGCCGCTCTTCTACTGCTACCTGATCCTGTTCCACGCCTTCCAGAGCGACAAGCGCTCCGTGCAGGAGTACGCCGATCGGCTGGAGAAGATCATGGTGCGCTCGGAGGACGGCATTCTGCTGGTGCCGGAGAGCTATGCGGTGCCGCAGGATCTGGTGGGCTTCGAGTACCAGAAGCCGGGCTCGCAGACGCGTGAAGTGGTCGGTCGGTGTCCGTTCCTGTGGGGTCAGTCCCTGTTCATCCTGGGACGCCTGCTGCAGGAGGTGCGTCACAGCCGTAGCATCACAGCATTTTATTTGGCAACTAATTATTTGCATGCCTCCTTCACAGGGCTTTCTGGCCGTGGGCGAGCTGGATCCCCTGAACCGCCGCCTTGGCGCGCAGAAGAAGCCAGACGTCGTTGTTCAGGTCGTAATTATTGCCGAGGATAACGAGATCCGGGACAAGTTGGCCGAGCACGATCTGCATGTGCAGACCATCGCCGAGGTGGCCCCGATAGAGGTGCAGCCGGCCCGTGTGCTCAGCCATCTGTATACCTATCTGGGTCGCAACCGGAAACTGGGCCTGAGTGGCCGTAAGTCACGCGACGTTGGCATCTTGAGCACCAGCAAGTTGTACTCGCTGAAGGATCGCATATTTGCCTTCACGCCGCAGGTAAGTTGGCCTGCAAATTCAACCGAAACAGCTCCCTTTAGAGTCCCCCAATCCCGGCCAAATACCTTGAATTTCCCACCCACCCCGTTCCCTATTCTGTTTTTCTTCTCTATTTATTCTATTTGGTTGGGAATGCAAATGCAGTGTCCTTTGCACTCCCGACCGCCCGTTTCTATTTATTATTATATTTGATTCACCCCCCGTTTATGTTTACAATTTACGTTTATATACACGCATCAGTTCGCCGACCTGGCGCGCTTCTATATCGCCTCCGATAACGAACTCATGATCGACATCCTGAAGGGGGAGATAAATTTCCTCAAGTCCGCCTGGGATTTGTTGGGGCGTCCGTTGGTCACCCTCGTGCTGAAACGCATCCATTTAGGTCGGAAAAAGAGCCAACTACGATCAGATTTATTGTTTGTAACTCAACCCACTCCATGCCTCTTGATTTGATTTTATTTTATTGTAAACCTACTGGGTGTGCGGGTCTTATTACGCCACCAATGTATCTGTTTCCCCCACACTGTTCTTAATGTTTTTTTTTTAATTGGCTTGCTTGATGTTCGGGAATTGGTTATCGCGTCAAAATGGAAGTGGAGGGCAGTCCGATTTATATTGTCATCATTTCGGTGGACCAATTGTCACGAGACGTCTCAATTAGTGTGTTTGAAAACTTTTGAAGATGATTAAACCCTGGAAGTATTCATCTTTGCTCCGAACTGAGAGAAACCTTTTTTATTATTTTTAGTTTTAGTTGCATTTTCGTTGGTTTCCCCATAGTGTTTGGTTGCGGCAAAGCTCCTCTCCTCACCTGTACACACCTAATATATATAGAGAGAGCATCTGTTTACTAATAACCCTACATCTACTATATTATACAGTCTTAGCCTAGTTTCTCCTCCCACAATTGCGCCGCTCGAGTCCAAGTCTATCCCTAATTTTTCCCCGAACTCTAAAATCCCAAAAAATTGGCCAACCAAAATTGAGAAACAGAAAAATGAAACCTTTCTCTCTTTTTCATTTTTTGTACAATCTAAATAATACGAACAACACCACAACCACTCCAACTACAATCAAACAACTGCAACTGCAAAACAACATAAACTACACCTTACACAGCATATCGACTATGAAGAATATTATACCACACGCGATCCCGATTTGCTTGCCAGCAATTTTACCACAAATTTAGCCTTCTTGACAAACAATTGGCGTCACATGTTGGGCAGGCCGACAATCACACTAATGGCAACCCACTATATGCTAGGTAACTACTCATATTCCAAACCCAAATCGAAATTAAAAGTCCACCCACCTCCCTCCAAAATTAAAACTCACCTCGAAATGCATTGCCACCTGAAAAAAGTGAATTGAAAATGTATCCGAGAATCTTCAGCACCCATAAATCTGGTTCCAATAAATCCATTTTTATACCTGATATATATTATATACTATGTTATCCACGCAACACTCGCACACAAAAAATGTAGAAGATAACGCTATGATATGCAAATGATCCTGCGACCTCTGCTTGTGTCTGCTTTAGTAAATGGCCTGATTGCTTTCTATTTCCCTATTTCCCTGATTGTTGATACTGCTCAAACTTGGCAGAGCAGCGAATTTGTTAAACAGTGATTTATCAGCGTCTGTTCAAGGGTTTCCACACATCTTCTCTTTCTATCTTCTCTTCTCTGTGTGTATTAATATGAAAAGCTACACAACAACCAGTCTCAGTTTTAGGTTCCCCTATGGAAAGCACTATACAACCCAAGATCCAGACTTTATATTCCTTTTGCAACGCTATGAAAGCCCAAGTAAATAATAAATAACCCAACGGAACGCTTTAATCTCTGCTTTTTGTGTTAAACGTATGAATAATACTTTCTAATCCCCGTGGTCGCGGAACAACCTTGTAGCTAAAACAAAACCCCGTTGCACTTTGCGAAGAGCACACCTCCAACTAATTGCCAAAAATGGTGCTGGCCTTGTAATGACTTAGTATATCAATAATATCAACTGATTTTATCGGCTGTGGTTGTATTTTGTGTGACTAATCAGTACTTCTAAGCAGCGCTCCTAACAAAATCCACGCAAAACCCCGCATCCCTACCAGAAAATCACCTCACCCGCATTATGCTCAACAATTTTGTAATTGAGAATATACAAGGAACTAAGAAACTCTTGACTGCGATGCGGAATCCACAGATCAGGACAAAATCCCATTGGCCATGATCCAAACGATGCGTAAACTCAAATCCGGCTACATTAACGGCACCCGTGTGATGCTCGGCAGCTTGAAGGACTTCCTCAACACCTCTGCCATTACGGATCTGAGCTTTTTGGGCAGCACGGAGGATGGGTATCCGGACCGCCTGCACCCGGACGTGCAGACCTATCTGGACGAGCATCTGCTGCGCTCTTTCAGCAACCGGAGCACTATGAATCTGCGGGGCGGACAACTGCGCCCCAGGACTCTCAGGCGACGCATGTCCTGCAAGGGAGCGATCAAGAAGACGCGCTCGATAAATGTGGATTGTATGTGTAACACTTGCCATCGGATAGGTTACCTATCAATTTCTGAGCCCCTCTTTCTCTACAGCCGACAATCTGGGAATGGAGGGACCTTCTCCGCTGACCGAACGTCGCCTCTCCTCGATCGTCCCGCCTCCGTGGCTGCAGGCGAACAAGCAGAGCCACGTCAGTGTCTTTGCCACCACGCCCGAGGAGGGGCCCAGCTCCTTGCCGCTGCAGCTGGGTCACGAGCTGTCCGTCCGCGAAAATATATATCCGGTGGATCCGCACCACAGCCGTTCGGCGATCGACAGGCGCAGCGAGTTTGTGCGCCAGCAAGAAAGTAAGTTCCTATTAATATATCGGGCTTAGGAGGGGTCTTTTTTATTTTGAGTCCTTGGTTTCCACCCTAATTTTTGTGTATGTTAATTATTCCTAATTTAAGTTGAATAATTTAAATTATTTTTTGGTCTGGTTCTTATCCTTTCTTAATTGTTTTTAATTTTTGCACATATTTGATTATTTGTCAGTCAAATGTCAAATGTCAGTTTTCGATTATTAGCTTTCCGATATCAGTATCGCAGGAGCCATCGCTTTGTCGATTAGAAAAACAAATGCACTTTGCTTTATCTGTCAAACTGTCTTATTATGTCCCAGTTAAAATAAGCAGAGCACCTGTTAGTTTTCGGAAAATTTAAAAGCGGTCGCTTAAAAATATAAAGGCATCTAAAAAAGTTTATGAAAATTGTACCATGATCTATATCCATAGTAGTGTTTTCTTTGCCTACCTAATTTTCTTTTACTGCCTGCTGGAAGTATTATTTACGTTTTTTAATTATTTTTTCACACACTTTATCACGTATGATTTCAAATAATCACCCTAAATCAAACCCATCCCGCGATGCGGTTCGCATAGTAACAGTGCCCAAAATTCTCATTCAACGCCACCGTGCGGACACGAACTTCGCGGACACAGAGGTAGAGGAGCTGATCGCAATGCTGCGGGAAACGGAGAACCTGGAGGAGCAGGGTGACATACTGCAGTATCTGGTGGACACCCAGGGTCTGGACTTTAACACGGGTAAGTACTGTTGCCCCTAGCTAGGCCGCATAGGTCACCATACAGCTTAATGCTATGCAACGGAAGGGGTTTGCTAGTGAGCTAAGACTGGTTCCCACGACAAAGACACGGGTAACCCGGGCTACACTCACACATCACTCACTCTCACCACACTGTATGCAACCGAACAGGTACACCGGTAGATGCCAATCATATAGTACACGCAGACCACACGCTCCTCCTCCTACGGTTACACTTGGCGATTACGCTTTAACCGGAGGATTAGTTATAGCCAGGGATCGATCAGACGGGGTGTGCTCTTGGATTTATTCGAGAGAGTCAATTCGAACATTCAATCATTCCCGCTTCCATATTTGTAACGTCTCGTTTTCGTTGTCCTTTGTCCCTGTCGTTGATTATCGTGTTTTGGTGCTTCGATGAAATTCGCACAACAGCCGGCCTGGGATTCAGGAACAAGTCGGATGACAGTGCTAGCGCCAATAGTGCTGCCGGTAAGTTGTGGTCAATCTGTCTGAGTGTGTTGATCGTTGTTGTTGTTGTGCGCGGGCTTGGTAAACGTACATACTCCGGGGATTCCCAACCTCCTCCTCAATCCCTGATCTTCCCTTTCCGTACATACGGTCGATGAGAATCCTCCCGTTCACTATAAATTCTCCAGATTGTTTCGTATTTTGGTTAACCTCCTTGGTTTGTGATTTGTGACACCCGCTACGTTCGTTCGCCATACGCATCCTTGGAAATACCTCCATGCTTCGCTTCAGTTTGGCTTCCCAAATCGAATTATTTTTATTAAAAGCATTAAGTTATGACCATAAACGAGCTTTATTAATCGCATATATTCGATCATTTATTTTATTTTCTCCGCTAACCCGCCACCCTGCAAACCTGCAACTCCGCATTTAACATACCTCACGTACACACAACACAACACCGCATGTGTCACATGTTACCGTCTGAAAAATAACCAACAAAAACTCGTCATCAAAACCCCGTACCCCGACTAACCTGTAAATCGTAACCTGCAACCTGCAACCTGCAACCTGCAACCCGAAATCCGCAACTCGCCATTCGCAATCCTCAATCGGCAATCCGTAACACCCCGGGAAAAAAACGGGCAATTAACGCTAAAGAACTTGAGCAAGCGTTTTTGGACGAGATGGTGCTGGAACTGGCTGGTGGTGGTGGTGGTGCAGGCGATGCCAATGTTCCTGGCGAGGAGTCGACCAAGTCGCGTTCGCCGGTTGTGATGCCCACGGTGATCATCGATGCCGCTGCTGCTGTTTCTTCAGATATGGATGGAACCCCGAACCAGAGCACCACCAACCTTCTCCAGGCCATCGCCAACTCCAGAAGCTCCAACAACAACAGCAATAACAGCAACTGCAGTAGCAGCAACACCCACAATGAGAATAACAACGATTCTTCCCAATCCGAAGGCATGCTGGAGGAGGGCCGCGTGGTCACTGTGCGTGATCTGTTGAAGGGACTCTACGAGAAAGCGTGCCAGCAGAAACTTTGGGGATTGGTACGTCACACCGCTGGAATGCTGGGCAAGCGGGTGGAGGATCTTGCCAAGGCTGTCACGGATCTGTTGGTTCGGCAGAAACAAGTCACAGTGGGAATGCCACCGAATAATGAGCACACAATCACGGCGCCGCTGCCCGAGGTGGAGCTGCGTCAGCTTATCCATGATGTAAGAAATGGGAATACCTGTGGCATCCCTAAAACAAATCATGTTCTAATCCATTGGTTTTGCGCCCAAACTCTTTGCAGGCCTACGGCGACGACGAGAGCACGGCCATGTTGACCCAGGAGCTAATGGTCTATCTGGCAATGTTCATACGCACAGAACCGCAGCTGTTTCACGAGATGTTGCGCCTGCGCGTCGGCCTCATCATACAGGTGATGGCCAAAGAGCTGTCGCGCACCTTGAACTGCGACGGCGAGGCGGCGTCGGAGCATTTACTTAATCTCTCGCCTTTCGAGATGAAGAACCTGCTGTACCACATACTCAGTGGCAAGGAGTTTGCAGTAAGCAGTGGTAGGTATCAGGATTTTATGCTGGAGTCTTTGTCTTATCCCCATCCCCGCATCCCCAGTGGCCCGCGGCAACCTCTCGATTGTCAGCTGCAAGAGCAGTCGTGTGAGCAAGAAAAGTCAGATCGGTCTGGGAGATCCGGAGGGCGAGGACGCCCTTATAGCCACCATCGACGACCGGCAGGGGCAGTGGCTGCGTCGCCGGCGCCTCGACGGAGCCCTCAACCGAGTGCCCCGTGACTTCTATTCGCGTGTGTGGACGGTGCTGGAGAAGTGTCAGGGGCTGGCCATCGAGGGTCGGGTCCTGCAGCAGAGCCTCACACAGGAGATGACTCCGGGCGAGCTGAAGTTCGCCCTGGAAGTGGAGACGGCCCTCAATCAGATACCGCAGCCCGAGTACCGACAGCTGGTCGTGGAGGCCCTGATGGTGCTCACCCTCGTGACGGAGCACAACATGGTGCCCACGCTGGGTGGCATTATTTACGTAGAACATTTGGTGCACAAGGCCAATCAGTTGTTCCTAGAGGATCAGCGTAAGGTGCAGGGCGATGCAACATTGTGCTGTGCCAAGATCAAGGACGGCAAGGAGCAGCAGCAAGCCGCCTCCGGGATGCTGCTGTGTGGAGGAGCCGCCTACATATGTCAGCATCTGTACGACAGGTGGGTGAGAAGTGGGCCACAGCGGCAAGAGCTACAACTGATTCCCTTTTGCATTTGCAGTGCCCCGAGTGGTAGTTACGGAACCATGACCTACATGTCTCGGGCTGTGGCCCTCGTCCTTGATTGTGTACCAAAGCACGGCGAAATGGAGTGCGCCATCTCCTAAAAATCCCCAGGTCCCAGGTCCCAGGCTCCAAAAACAGGTTCCTCCTCGCCAAAAAACAATCTCAGTTACGTCCGCATGGAATCGTCCCTCGCGCTATCTCTCTTCTTTTCGTGCTCTGCTAAAAACACACCCATCGATATATATGGCCGTAAATATATACTACCGTTCTACGTTATAGTTTAAAAGCCTCGTGTATATATATATATATATTGTCTAGACCGACCTCACCCTTACCACTAACAAATTAGTGTTCGTTTTGTTCTGACCAGACCCAAGAAAAATATATATAGGCAATATATATTTGATAACTTCGACAAAAGTAATAGCAATCAAAAATATCATACTCCAAGTCACTCTGCGCGCTACCGACTTTAGTTTTCTGTGTACGCGTCGGGCTGTTTTTTCATTGTTTTCACATGAACTATTTAAAATGCTCCTACTTTATATATTTAAACGTTTAAAATGTAAATTTCAATGCGAAAGTTTATAATAAAATGTGTTTGCAATGTTTGTTTGATGTTTCATTTAGGTGCGTCAGCACTCGGCGAGGTTCGTGGAGACTCTAGCTCTCGATAAAGGTATGTTGCATGTTGCTGCAACTTCTTTTGGCCGACAAGTGGGGAAACGAGAACGAAGGCAAGTTCGTTGCCAGAATCTTTCGTTTATTTTCTGGAAATCGTCCTAGGTCTGGCCCAAAGTGGTGAGACCTTCAAATTTTCATTCGTTTTAAAACTTTTCTCGCCTAATACAAATGCTATATTGGAGAGTAGTACCTCTCCAGATCCGTGAAGACTCTAGCTTTCGATCAAGGCATGTTGCATGTCACTGCAACTTGTTTGGCCAAGTTATGTTGTCCCAAAGTGGAGAAATAAGAACTAAGACAAGTTCGCTGCCTGAGTCTTTCGTTTTTTTTTGGGGGAATCCCTCAAAATCAGATATTCTTTTTAAAATAAAACGCCTTTTATTTAGTTGTGTTAAACATAAATATATTATCATTAATTTCCATTGTTTTTTTTTGTGTTGCTGCTTTAACGGAGTTTTCTGATTTTGCACACATTAAATGTTTACAAAAATTGTATTCATTTCTTTGCTTTTGTTAGAGGCCGGCCGACCGATGCCTTGTGGTGTGGTTTAGACATTTTTGAAATGTTTCTCAGCAAGCGTGGTAAACTGATTAATCGTGTGTAAGGAGTAATAGTCATTTCGTGAGAGAAGGGAGTGGTGAATGCGAGTTTTGTGTGTGAAATCGATGCTGATGCGTGTTGTGTTTGTTTGGTTTCGTGATTTTTCTTCATTTTTTTTTCGATTTTAAGTGAAGCCAGAACGTGGCGTAAAAAAACATAGGTGTCTAAAATACTAAAGCGCTTAGCAGTAGCCCCTGTCGGGAACACGTCGACGTGGGGCGCACTTGATTATATTGTCCACGCGCAGGATCATCTCGGCCGCCTCCGAGGCGGACATGAGCACCTGTCGCTTCACAGCAAACGACTCGGTTATGCCCAAGGCACGCACATCGGCGACCTTGCCCAGCTCCATGTCCAAACCGAGGTTCTGCTTGCCTTGGGCATGGCCAGCGCGCAGCTCAGAGATCAACTGGGCGGAGTCGTAGCCGGCATTGTCGGCAATGGCCGTGGGCAGGGCCAACAAAGCACCTGGAAGGGGTTAAGCCATTATTAGTCCTACTCCAAGTCTGGCGCCACGCCCCCAGATTACTTACGTGCAAAGGCCTCGATGGCAATAGCCTCCTTGCCAGGAGTTTCAGCCGCCTTCTTCAGCACCGCGGTGGCCATGAGGGCCTCTGAGCAGCCACCTCCGTAGATGATGCGCGACTCCTTTACGGTGGCGGCCAGGACGCACAGGGCATCGTGCAGCGAACGATCGGCCTCGTCCAGAATCTGCTGTGTGGCGCCACGAATCACAATGGTGCAGGCCTCGCCCAGCTTGACACCGCTGAAGCGCAGCAGCGTGTCTTCGCCGATCATCACCTGTTCGATGAGGTCGCACTCGCCGAGCTTCACCAGCGAGGGATTCTCAAAGGTGGAGACGATCTCGCCGCCAGTGCAGTAGGCCAGACGCTCGATTCCATCGAAGTCGGCATGCTCGATGGACATTATCTGCGCATCGGCGAACAGCTGTTCCGGGTAGTTGTAGATGAGCTGGCGGTTGATGAAGACGTTGCACTGGTGCTTCAGGATCTTGTCCACCTTCTCCTTCATCTTCTCTTTCTCGGCCATCTCCAGATCGGCGATTTTGGCCAGCGAATCCACCTTGATGCTGCTGCCAAAGACCTTGATCTTGTCGGTGTCCATTGGCGTGTTGGCAATCAGGATCTTCGCCTTTTCAATCTGTAAAGCCAAACCATTAAATGTGTGTGAGCATAGGCTGGCAGGCTGGCAGGCTTGGCCTTGGCCTTGGCATTGACGACGAAACGCGTGTAACCTTACTGCGACCTTACTGCGATCCTCCGATGACTAGACCGGCCACCAAACTCGTCAAAATGGCTGTGATATGAAATCAAATCCACATAGTTCACAGTCAATTTGACGAACTGAGAGACGGTCTCGCTTAACCCTATGTCACTTCACTTTAAACTTTCACATGCGATGTAATTAGGATCTTTAGAGCTCACCCGCTGCGGCTGGTGCACACCCGGCTTCTTGTCCAGCAGGAATCCCTCATCCAGGAAGGAGTCGCCGAGGGTGCCGCCCGACTTCTTGATAATCTGGATGGACTTGAGCTCGCCGGAGCCCTTCAGACGCAACACCGCATCGACGGCGAGGTTGGAGAAGAAGTCCTTGTGCTGGTGCAGAATCTTCGAGGAGAGCGTGGTGCGCGCAATGTTGAGCAGGTCCTCCCTGAACTTTTCGTCGCTGGCCGAGTTGTCTTGGGCGGCAGCGGTGAGCGCCTCCAGGGCCACCTGGGTGGCCAAGCGCCAGCCCGCCACAATGGTCTGCGGGTGCAGTTTCTGTTCCACCAGCTTCTCCGCCTCGCGCAGCAGCTCGCTGGCCAGGACGGTCACCGAGGTGGTGCCGTCGCCGACCTCCTCGTCCTGGACACGCGACATGTCCACCAGAATCTTGGCAGCCGGATTGTCGACACCAACGGCGCGCAGGATGGTGGCGCCGTCGTTGGTCACCTCCACTTGTCCGGCATTGCGTCCGGTGGCGACCAGGATCTTGTCCATGCCCTTGGGACCCAGGGTGCTCTTCACCAAGTCCCCGATGGCGATGGCGCCGATGAACGAGGAGAGGCGGGCCATTTCGGCCTTCTCCTCCTGCGCCTCGTTCTTGAGCACGCGCACGGGGTTTAGGGACATCTCCTGCGAGAGATGAGATGGCATTAGTCTTTGGATATCCTGCTCCACCAGCAGCACCGCACAGGCCCCCTATCCAGTGTATACATAGGTGGCAAATATTTCTATAAACTGAAACCGAAACCGAAACCCAAGCCAATCCAGGTTCTTCCAGGCCCGCAACTGCATCACCGATTTCGTGGGAAGTCTGGTGAGGAGCGAGCAACCGGACGAATGGCTTTCCGAACTCGATTCACGCTCTGCTGGCCGCCTGCAGTGGCTTTTTATTTGAAATTTTCTTGGATTTGTGGAAACAGCTGTTCGTTGAAGACGGGGAGGGGACCGAAGTAGCCGAAGATGCAAGCTTGGCCATCGAAAAGCAGACAAAAAAGTGTCTGTTTGAATTGTTTTCGCAACTCTTTGTCGGAATTACTGAAACATCTGTTTTCTACTTCTTGTGATTATTCAGCCCTGATGGAAAATGGAAACACGTGGGGGGGGG
>JAJJHQ010009326.1:0-15514 GCA_021223825.1 Drosophila ironensis | reverse complement strand
GAAAAAACAAACAAAGTGGGCGCCCTGTGGAGGCGGGACAATGCAGCGTTCGCTCGACATAACCTCCAAAAACGGCGGAGCGAGGCGGCGAAGAGAGTGGAGGGTGAATCATCGGGCAGCGTGGATTTCGACGCATCTGGAAGGTTCTTCGGTCGGTTCGATCGCCTGGCCCAGGCGAGGGAGAACTTTCCGGAACTTTTCCGTCACGCCCTCGCCCCCGTCTCTTCCTCTACTCTTCGCACTACTCACGTGCATGTCCCCGTCGAACGGGAGGCTATGAAAAAAAAGAAGCCGCTGCTGCCGCACACCCGGCAAATGAAAAGGCCGAATGGCCGGCCATTGTCAATGAATGACCACCGAACCCGAGCGCAACCCCTCACCCGCGCCGCAAACCATCGCTAGCGCTGGGCCTGGCTGTAGAATATTACCATTTTGTCGGCGTAATTTGTCGTTTTTTGATCACAGAACTGACGGATACCTCACGAGCGCGACTAAGGGCGATAAAGAAAATGGTGGACTGGGGATGGGGCCGACTCCGGTGATGGCACACCGCTACTATCGATTGCACCGGCCTGGGAGAACCATTGGCAGCCCCCAACCGGTTGCGAACCGGGCAGGCGGATGCTGTGGTGCAATTTAATATCGATAACTTCTATTGCCCGTGAGGCCGGGAAATTCAAAGGAACCTTGCAAGCCTGAACAAACACAATGTGCATAAATTTCGCTTAATTCAAGTTTATTTTCCCCATCAGCCAAGCACAGTCTAGTCATCTGCTTTTTGCGCCTTCTTTTCGGCTCGCTGAGCCTTCTTGGCCTGCTTGCGCAGAAACTCGCTCTTGTCCAGGTTGTTCTGGAAGAAGGTGGTCTCCTTGCGGGCCTGTGACACCTCCGTGTGCAGCCGCTGCTTGTGCACGGCCTGCTCGTAGTTCATGCGCTCGGTGAGGTGCGTCCACTTGAAGCGCGGCAGGTACTTCATGCTCCACAGCGAGTCGTAGAACTGCGACTTCTTTCTGCTCGAGATCTGCTTGTTGTTCAGCAGGGGAACGATCTGCTTGGCCACGCGCTTCGACTCGAACTCCACCCAGCCCTCGGTGAAGTGGATGTTGTACCGCTTGCGCCGGTTCTTCTTCGCCTTCTCACCTACGGGTACACGGACACGGATGGGATTGCATTAGTGGGCGCCGATCGCAAAGAACTTCCCAGACACTCACTCGACACCTTCTCCGGCTGCAGGTAGACACGTCCCACCTTGCCGAACTCGCCCAGAATCTCGCGCAGTCGGATCACGTTCATGTGCTTCGGTATGTTCGATATATATATGATGCCCTTCTTCCGCTTCTTTACATTGGCGGGAGCAGAGCCCCCGGATCTGAAGTTGGCCAAGTCCATTTCATCGTCATCCTCGCCGCCTGCCTCCGCCTCCGCTTCCACCTCCGCCTCCTTTGTCTCCTCTGTCTGCTCTGCCTGGTCGTCTTCGCTGCTTTCATTCACAGCAACAGCGATCGGCGTCGTCTTTGCTTTCTTCGGCTTTGTTTTCATTTTGATTTCCCAACTATCCCCACCAGCGTGTGGCTCGAGGTTGGTGCACGCTATTAGGGATGACAGTTGGGAGGCATTGTCCGTCATCGATAGTTTATATTTGAAATGTCAATTGGAGACTTTTGGAATCGTTACTGATGTTTTGCGGCAAAATTGAATATTGAATATTGAATTATTGGCACCAAGCGGACCTTCGCGGGGGTCATCAACGGACTCTTGTCAATTATCACTTTTTCAATTTTAATGGTCTTTAATGAAAGTAACACGAGGACGAGAAAGGCGAATGAATACCCCCATTAAGTCTAAAACGGAACGGACCGGACCGCAGGTGCTAGGTGTCCGGTTTGTCGCCGTCGCCGGAGCCGGCCAGCACCGACTCCTTGCTAATCTCCAGGAACGAGGCCTGCGACATCTCTGTGTCGTCCTCCTCCTCCTCGATCTCCATCTCGAAAATGGTCATCTTCCGCTTTTTGTCCGAAAGGACAGTGGCCACCTTCCGGCTCCCAGAGACGGCGAGCATCTCGCACACCCCGTCCAGCCCCTTGAAGGCGACCCCATCGACCACGTCGTGGATGCTGTGCGTCACCGTGGCGTCCTTCAGCTTCACCAGCGGCCCCATCTGGTGCTGGGTGCTCTGGTTGCGCGCCGCCGCCAGCGAGAACTGCACGAAGTAGCTGTGCGGCCGGATGCCCGGCGCCGTGGTCTCCGTCTGCGCCAGCATCGACAGCGACGCCTCGTTGTAGAACTGCAGGTCGACGAAGCGCAGGTGGTAGTAGTCCTCGTGCAGCGGCGGCGTGAACATGCCCGGCTGCAGCTGTATCCTCGTGCAGCGCAGCAGGCAGTCGCCCGCCCGGCTCACCTCCAAGATCATCGCCTCCTGCCAACTGAGGGTCAGCGCGAGCATGTCGCACTTGGACACCTCGTTCACGAAGTAGCTGCAGGTGACGATGCTCTCGCGGCCCTCCTCCTCCGTCGCCTGGCCCTCGCCGGGCTCCATGGGTGGCAGGTCGGCGCATAGGACCGCCGAGGCGAGCTTGAAGCTGCCGCTGATGCTCTCCGTCGGCTTGTGGAACACCGCGTCGATGGCGTTGAACATTTTTTCGCGCTGCTGGACGAGCGACAGCTGCCTGTCGTGCGGCACAAAGAGCTTGCAGTGCTCCAGGCACTCGTTCTCGGCCATCATCTGGTCCCACAGCCTGTTGAGGTCCTTGGTGTGCGGCTGCGTCAGCGGCGCGTTCTCCAGGTACTGGCCCACACGCTCCAGATTGAATTTGTTGCGCGTCGTGTGCGGCGTCGGGTTAGCACGTCCACGTGCCTCCGCGTCCTCTTCCTCCTCGCTCCGATCCTCCAGTTCTGGCTCCATGGCGCACAGAAATTCGGCCAGCGCTACGTTCTCCTCCTCGGAGAGCACCAGGTCGTCCGGAATCTCCTGGTGCGACAGCCTCAGTATCGTGAATATCATCCAGGCGTGGAAGAGCTTCATGTCAAAAACCAGCGTGTCAATGGTCTTCTGCAGCTCAAAGACCTTCAGCACGAAGGCCCCGCAGGCGCGCATCGCTTCGACGGCCACGTCCGGCGAAATGAGCGACTGTAGGAGCAGAGATGGAATCAGACAATTGTCGATTTGAATCGGGGATTCCGGGCACCCAAAAAGCAACTCACGTCGAAGAAGTGTGACATGCGACCGAAGCCGGCTATCGTGTTGAGGAAGTAAAACATGTGCACGGACGCCGAGTTGAGCTGCTTGAAGACGAGGCCCTGCAGGTTGCAGAGGCTCAGGTCCACCGAGTTGGCTATCTTCTTGAAGCCCTTCTCCGACAGCGTACTGGGAAATGGGGCATGGGGAGAGAGAGGATTAGCACAGGCCCTGCACAGATCGCGCCACTCACTCGAACAGAAACTCCTCGACGTCGAAGGTGGCGAATCCGAAGAGATGCAGCTCCAGGAAGTGCGCCGAAATCAGGCCGTAGGGCTGGGAGTTGGCGTACTTGGTCAGCTTGTTGTCCATCTCCAGCTGCACAGTCTCCCAGGCCTCGGTCAAGCACTGTTGTGTGTCGTTGATGTAGCTGTAGGCAAGGGTAGAAAGTCGTACAATCGTGCAATCGTACAAGCAGAAGCATGCAATGACAGCGCTCCCAGGTCGCCGGCTACTGACTTTTTGGTCTCCAGGATGAGGGCACAGTGCGTGGCGAGCTCCAGCATGGGCGCCATGCTGTCCTGCAGCACCTGGTTGTGAAAGTGCAGCATCTTCAACTGCTCCCCGTCGCGCAACAGGGCGTAGATGGCGTTGAAGTCCCCGTTCAGCCGCACATCGTACACGTCGAACTGCTCCGGATGCAGCACGTGCTGGGTGAGGTCGATGCTGCCCGCCTGAAGGGCGCCCAGGAGCAGCAGGTGCACCTTGCCGCTGCGCATGATCACCACCAGGAAGCAGGGCGAGCCCTTCGGGAACGACTTCTGGTCGAGGCTCTTCAGGCAGGGGTCGATGTTCGTCAGCGGCGGCAGCTTCGGCAGGAACTTGCGGTGCTTGTCCTTGGCATTGCAGGTGTAGGTGCCTGCGGTAAGGGAGGGGAAGAGATCGACGATTAGCGGCTGAATGGGCGGTGCTGCAGGGCGGGACAGGTACTCAGGCTCTCCTGCGAGTTGATGGCCTTGCTGAAGTAGACCTTCTTGATGTCGTCCTCGTAGATTAGTCCCGAGATGATCGTCTCGCTCTCTGCGTCCAGCAGGGCCACCTTCCCGTTGCTGTAACCCACGGCCAGGAGGGTCTCGTCCATTTGCCAGCTGAGCGAGCGCACCCGCACGTCCTCGCCGGGCGTGGGAAAGGTGACAATCTTCTGCCAGTTCAGCCGCTGGATGATCACCTCCCCTGGAATAAAGGGGTTGTGCGTGAGCGAGGGAACCGCTGGCGTCGGGCGTCGGGCGTGTGCCGTGTGGCGGGCTCACCCTTCTCCGTCCCGTAGGCGATCAGGTCCATCTTGTTGTTCCACTCCATGCGCTCCACGATGCAGGTCATGTTGCGGGCGCCCAGCAGCTTCATGGAGCCGGTTTGGGCCATTTTAGTGCGGCTCTGTTTATTTACCGAGGAGGAGATAGTTTCTGGAGTTTACACTTTGCCGGCGTCTATCGGTTGCCTATCGACCGATTGCCGATATCGATTGCCCAGAGGTGGCGGTCCTTTGTACAGCAGAAATCCTAATAGGAAAACCGAACAATAAATGCCACCCAAAGCCTCAAATATGCCATATATATCCCCCATGAAACTCGTTTAGGGAAGAAATCAAGGCGATTAACTCCTGCTCAGCCTTTTCCCCATCCTCGGGCGAGCCTCGCGCCGAAAACAATGCTAAGTTTTGTTTCCCGCCCTTCCGATAAAAGATACAAATTGTCGCTACAAGATTTAATTTTGTATCTGACCCAATCGAAGATGAATTAAAGGCGAGCACAGATTTAGGTGTTTCGTTAGCATATATTTAAGTTATGAGCGTTTCGTATTTTGGGGAGATAGTAAGCAGGATCCAACAGGCGGGTCGAGGGCCGCTCGTATGTATCCATGGGCTGGGGGCTGGGGGNGGGCTGGGGGTCGGGGACAGGGGCAGGGACAGGGGCGGGGTCGTGAAAAGGGTCAGGAGAACGCTGTGTATGTGGGCCAGCTCCTATTCGTCGCCCATGCCCATCATCTCGGCGTTCTCCTCCAGTCTGGCGTTCTCCGGGTCCTGGCTGACGCTCTCCGACGCCGGGCTGCCGGACTGCTCGTCATCGTCCCCGATGCCGTCGGCGGTGCTGTCCGCGGGAGTGCCCACGCTGCCGCCGATGTCGTGGCCCCCGGTGGAGCCTCCGCTCCCGCTTGCGCTGGCGGCGCCTTCTCCCGCGACGCTCTCCTCGCCGCCGCCGCTGGCTACGCCGCTGTTTCCATTGCCGCTGCCGCATCCGTTTCCGCCGTTGCCGCCGCCCTTGGCGCCGCAAGTTGCGCCCGTGTGCCAGGTGAGGCGCTCCTCGTAGAACTGGATCACCACCTGGGGGCAGCGGATGTTGGCCAGCTTGGCAGGCACCAGGTCCGCGTGGTCGCTGCCCTTCCACTTCATGAGGAACATGAGATGGCCGGACGAGTCGGTGGCGCCCAGTATCTTGGAGGGCTCCATGCCGCGCTCGAAGCCGATCTTCTTTTGCTCCTCGCCCTCGTCCTCCAGGAAGCTCTTCCGCTTGCTGCGAATCGATTCTGGTGCGCCCGATGACATGGCCTGCCGCTTCTTTGCGCCGTCCTTTTTATTGCTCGCTAGAGATTCCTCGTAGGTGGCGATCAGGTCGGGACAGTCCAGGTTCTCCACAGGTTCCCAGGTGTTTTCGCTGCGCGGGTAGCCCTTCCACTTCAGATAGTACTCGATGCGTCCGTTGACCGTCCGCTTGTCCTCCACTCTCTCAACTGAAAACTCAGCCATTGTGAGTTTCTCGCTGTCCCTGTCGCAGTTGCTGCCGCCGCTTCTGCTGCTTCTGCGAAACCTTGAGTCCCGTTGGTAGCCGTGGTTCAGTCGCTGCGTCGCCTGCTTCTTCGCGTCTTTCTGTGCTTGGCCTTGGGTTCCGGTAAGTTGTTGTCACAAGTTGTTGTCACAAACCGCGTTTGTTGTACCGCGGTCTTCGGTGGAAGTAGCTGCAACGGCGTATGTAATAGCTGTGAGAGATGGGCCACTCGCGGCTATCGGTAAACATCGCGTGCGGGTCGGGACATGCCAACTGCAGGTAAAAAACGAAAATATCGTTTCTTTCGTTACCAAATTCAGATACAGATACATTTACAGATACAGATAGATATAGATATCCATAGATAAAGATATAGATCCAAATACAGATAAAGTTCGGTTTGCAATCCTTAGGAACCACTCTGGTTCCTAGGTGTCCTCGCATCCCTGGTTTCGGTCTCATCGATTTCATTCATCTCCTCCCCAAGACAATCGATTGCCGCACTCTTGTTGGCACGTGCGCTTGTTTGAACGAAATAAACAATTCCCAGCACCCTTTCCATAGCCGAGAAGTGAGCGAAGATGGGCGAGTTCATAGCTGAGATGCAGGAGCGCCTGCTGCCGGAGTACGAGCAGATGAAGCACTATTGCCTATTCCTGCCGGATCAAGTGAGGTGAGGCCCCAGCGGAGCCGCGTCCGACCCGGACCCGCACTCATCGCGCCTGGTTTCTTTTCCCACGCAGAGAGATCGTGGGAAGGCGGGAACGGCTATTTCTGAAGATCACCAAGCGACAGCAGACCGTCACCGACTACCTGGAGTTCATTCTGTACGAGAAGAACATGCACGCGACGATCGTCGAGAAGGAGAACAAGATGCACGTGAAGCTGCACGGCCTGAAGACCTCCATCAGCACCAGAATCATGCGCCTGTACAGGGAGGCACTGGGCCGGTTTACCCACGATCGACGCCTCTGGGGCAACTGGATCAAGTTCAGCAAGAAGAACAATCCCGTGGAGGTGGCCGGAATCTATGAGAAAATGCTGCTGGTGAGAGGAGTTGCTTCTCCGCAGAGTGCACACACCGCCTAATGTGCCACCTAATGTGCCCGTTTTGCCTTACAGTACCACGGCGATGAGCCGCTCCTGTGGGTGGAGGCCGCCCAGTGGCTGTACGAGTACAACCGGCTGAACATTGACCGTGTGAAGGACATCCTGCTGCGCGGCCTGCACCGCCACCCGGACTCGCAGGACCTCAACAAGTGCTTCTTCGACATGATGCTGAAGGAGGCCGCGCTGGCCGACAGCGAGCGCACTCTGGCCGACAACACGCTCTCCGAGCAGGACGTCAAGCTGGAGCGCGTGGAGGCCGTCTACCGCAACAGCATGGCGAACATAACCCAGCTGGGCTACTTTGTCGGTCTGCTCGAGAGCTGCGAGGACCACCACGAGCTCACTGGCAAGATTCAGCGGATAATAATCGACGACATGCAAGAGAAGTTCCCCCGGGAGCCGGGCCTCTGGGATCTGCTGGCGCAGCGCGAACTGCGCGGCTACCACCTGGGCGACGGGTCCGATTTGGAAGAGGATGAGGAGACCAACAACAGCGGCGACGATGAGCCCACGACTAAGAAACCGCGGTCGACCAACGTGCGGTCCCTGAAACGACGCATCCAGCTCTGCGTGACGGTCTACAAGTCCGCGGTGGAAGAGCTGCAGACGCCGGAGATGTGGGCGCTCTACCTGGACGCCATGTTAAATCTCAACGCGGACGACAAGACGGAGCGCAGCCTCAAGCAACAGTGTCTGGCGGATGCACTGCAAGCTGGCCACCGTTCGCGCATGATGAGCGTGAAGCACTATGCCCTCTTGAGGCAAATGCTATGCAGTGCGCCGAGTGGACGGGAGGCCGCGGTCACCATACTCACAGAAGCGCTGAAGACGGACTCGTCGGTGGAAATGCACCGTCTGCTGTTGGCCACGCACATTCAGAACGACAGCGATACGCTGGTCTATAATCTCTTCCAGAAGGTCCACAAAAACATGGGCAGTGAGGCGTTGCTGCTGTGGAAGATGGTTTTAGTGTACTTACGGGCGCGCAGGGACAGTAAGAGCCGGCGCAGAGTGGACGAGATCTTCGAGTTGGCCTGCAAGGCCCCGTGGCCTGAGTTCGGGGAACTGCGTTCGGATTACGTGCGCTACTTATGGCAGGAGCGTTCTGTGGAGGCGGCTCGCAAGGAGTACGCCAAGCTGGCCGTTCTGCCCCCCATGTCCTTGGCCCTGCACCGGCAAATGGTCGATCTGGAGGCTAGTGTGGCTGTACAGGTGGGTGGACACAGGCGTTCTTTTCACTTTAACATCACTATAATGCACACCTGCTTGCTTTCCTTCAGGACAACGCCAGCACTAAGCACTGGCGCATGTGCTACGAGTTTATGACCTGTTACTTTGGCAAAACGGAGCCCGGCATCTGGGTGGAGTACCTGGCCTTCGAGCGGGATCACGGGGAGACTAAGAACATTGCCCTGCTGGTCCAGAGAGCCCTGTCCACATTGGAGCCCAAGTTCGTGACCGTCTTCGAGTCGGAGCGAGCTTTGGCCCACGTGGGCGCGTCTGTTAGCTAATTTGTTACCCACCCAAAGCAGCCCGCTATCGTCTGCAGGCTAGACTATGTTGTATGTAGCTGTAGAAAATTAAATACATATAAGAGTGATATTATATTAACGGAAAAACACAAAGTCATTTTGATTCTCCCCAAGTGATTTCCCATATTGTGGTCCCGCTTAACGCTACAGCGGGATGGGAGATTACTGCGGCAATACAGAAGGATACCTCTGACCACCCAGGGGCAAGCTAATTGCGTGTGCGGAAGTAGCAGGGCCTATATCTGTCTGTCCCATTCTCTTTTGGTTTTGTTTTACTCGCCCACGATTTCTCAAACGTTTCAAACTAAAGATAGTACATGTAATTGTTACTAAACGTAAAAATAAATAAGCTTTAAATGCCATTTTGCCATCGAAAGATGGTGAACATAAAATGTTCTCTTATTCATCTTATTTCGCTCTTAAAGGCGTCTTGCAGATATAGCCTCACAATTTAATATAACATAAGCTTTAAGGGTGTCTGTCGTTGCCGTCGCCGCTGCTGCGCTGCCGCTGCCGCTGTCGTCGCCGCTGCTGCGACGGCCGCTAACTGAGAAGCGTTGGCAGCGCCTTTACTGGCGCAAGTTTCAGTTTGTTCGCGTCCGTCGTGGAATCAGCACACACCCCGGAGTCCCTTGAGCCATTGAATCCAACACGATCCAGGCAAACCCAGTCATTAGGATTGAAATTAAAATCTCAAGTGCAACGCCATGGAGTTCAACAATCGTCTGCTGCTAAAAATCATCGAGCTGGTGAGTGCTCCCCAACCAATCACTCCAGTAATTTAATTAAAAAATAGATTTGCTATCTGATACATGTGGAATTGGGTCTCAGGAATTGCTGATACGTTGAATTGCATTATATTGAGAGAATAAAAACCTGAATTGGCAGCAAATGTTGTATTGAATCGAAAACAACAATACATAATTGTTTGCCTAAAGTAGAAATATTTGAACCCAAACTTGTTGAACATTTGCTGACTATATAGAAATGTTTAAGCTTTGTTGGAAAACCTGTACACATGTGTGTATGGCATCCTTGAAGGCTGAACCTTCTATAAACAGATTGCCATACTCTGGCGCAAGTTCTTGAAGACTCGAAACAGATAATAGTTGTGCCGCCTGAAGGAGTCCAAAAGGCGACAAACTGTTGCTCTTGGCTTTCCATTTGCTCAAGTCGGGCTTGTGGCAGCTGCGGAAGCGAGTTTAGAACTCAAAGAACCCTCGCTGTATACTTTGGCTGTTGGTTCTTGGGTAGAGTCTTGGCTGCTGCCTCAAATCCCTTTTCGGGCGTTGTGGCGTTCTGGCTTTTGTGCGCTGGCCTTGGTGGCAGCTTGAAGATCAACCGGTTTTCGCGACCAAAACAAATCGCATGACTTCATTGCTTTGTTGCTTGCTGCTTTTGTTACCTCTGCGTGTTGTGCGTGGCCCTCGAAAGTCAGTGCGTAGTTTCTGGGCTCGGTGCGTGGATGGTGATGTCATGACCCCGAGATGAAACGCACTGCTCAACCCTCGACTCCTCGGGGTTCCCACGCGGCGCGGCACGACGCGCTAAAACTCGTACATTAAACCACTCACTGGTGATGACGCTTTGAGATCTTCTGTGTTCATGATGTCACTCCCGGGGCGCTCTCTGTGATCTGAGCCGCCCCGAATTAGCTCACTGGCTTTGAGTTCAGCTTGTTCGACGATTTCACTGGCAGGCGGGTAATTGGTCGCAAATTTAAAAAGCGGCAAATAACTTGCACGGCCCAGACAGATTCGTACAAAATTAATCCAAATAATTCCCGTGGTGAATCTGAGATATCTGACACACTGGGCCTAAGCATCACTTGATTTTTTTGTATCCCAATTAACCACAAACTTGGGCACTATTTTCGGCTTTATCTTATATACAATACATGTGTAGATGACATCATTGCAGCGTTGCTGTGGCTGACCCCGGCTTGTTTATCACCATCCGCTGTTGAATTAATTGGATCGGATCGCACTTATGTATAATATATGCATACGTTCAAGACTCCTTGTGTGACATTGCGTCTCTCCTCACTTGATCTGTAGCGCTAAATTTTTCCAATTCAAGTAAAATCCCCTCACAACGGTCTGGAACTGCGTGCTTTTGTTTACATTAATCTTGTTTGTGCATGGTATCTGTTTGCAATCGGAAATTGTATTTATTTGCTTTGTTTTGAAGTGCAAGTGAATCTGCGCCATTGACATCTTGTGAGTTTGATTTCCATATGAAATCTCGAGCGCTTTTATCGCGCGCCCAAGTTGTTTATACAAGTATAAAGTTCCAGGGTGTGTCATCCTCCCTACGTGATACACTGAGATTGAAGGCGCTGATGCATATGCCGGCAAATAAAATGCTACAGTGCGACGATTACATCACTTGGGTTTCTGCCTCTCGCCTGGAAACCAAAACCAGATGAGTGACGACGACCCACTTGGCGGCTACTTAATATTGCAAGTGCGGCCGTGTTGGCCACGCCCGCGTTACCTTACCACGTTTCGATTGCCTTCAATTGCACTGACTAATCCGGCACATCAATGTCTGGGAAATCACATAGCCGGTGACGATGATGTCATCATCACAGCCACCAAATTAGTAAGAGGAAAATATATAAAAAAGGAAGGCAGGCACGCATTACGTATACGCCATGTGGGATCGTGCTAAAGGTTGGTCGCTCGGTCGCTCGTCGATCGCTCAATCGGTTGATTTTCGTTGCATTGAGTAAACAATGGGAAATATGCTCGCTGAATTGCTAATTGGACTCTGGCTGCTCCTTGATGGTCTCTTGCTTCAATCCGCCCCCCGCCAGGCCTGCGCCTGCCTGCCCGTCTTTAAATAGATTTTGGGACAATAGGCATGCATGCAAACTATCTAAGTTTGGCAGATAAGAACTTGCCCTTTGTCTGACTTTCTTAAAAAATAGGTAAACAAAAAGGGGTAATTATGAACATGTGCAAAAGTTCATCCGCCTTTTTTCGGATTTTTTCTTCAATAAATTAGACTAAACTCTTCGCGTTGGAGGGAAGTCTTGCCACACGCTGGAAAATATTTTCACGGGCCCATAAATGTTTTAACTGCAAATCGCTGCGGCGCACTTGCTTCTTTTGTTAGAGATATACAGTGCGTTGAGAACGTTTTTCCATACAAAAAGAGAAACAATAATTTGTGATATTGGCTATGAGTTCGAACGCCTTTTGACTTTATCGTTATATTTGCTCTTCGGCTTGGTGTTATTTATATTAAATTTATCTCACATTAGCCCGCCCTTGCCGCCGGCCAAAGTCAATGGCATGTCAGGTGGCCGTATAACGAATGGGCCATACCAAGCATATCAATTGAAATGAAATTGATCTACGGCTTGCCGCGGGCTTGCCTTCTGCGAAATGTACCTACTAGAGCGGGTCTTATATTAGTCACAGTATGAAAGATAACCAAATAACTGACTTGAGAGGCATTTAACCAATGTAGTTTGTAAACAACAATTGAGGCGATCAAAGTAATACCCGGAATTTGCGATCGTTTGTTGCAGACAATCGTGCAATGGTTGCCGATCGCTAAGGGGCACGTCACCTTAGTGATAGATACCAGGAACATTTACATATATTTCGAGAACATCAAACGTAAATAAATGTTCTCGTAACCCTTGCAGATGTCGCAATTTTGTTGCGCACAAGTATAGCCCCGTATATTCCACAAACTAATTCAATTAATTGATGAGCACATCCACTTTAGTAACCCACAAATCAAGCGTTAATGGCGTACGATAAAATTCCCATAATCGGGTGCTAATGGCGAGTTTTCGGTAATTATTGACACACATAATTGCCGTCAAAACAGGCAGAGACGCGGGCCATTAACAAATGAGATTGGTGTCGCGACCCGGACACGGATAGCACCAATGCTTCCGTTTCCTTTGTGAACCTAATGACCTAATAACCTTCTTGCATTACAGTGTCAACAAAGGTTTGCCTGCATCCCTTTGGTCTTTGGTCTTGCTGGGATGAGGACAATTAGCAGTCCTGTCTTCTAATTGATTGATTGATTGATTGGGGTGGGTGAGCGCATATGGCGGAGTGACAGGCTAGTGTCGCCCCTATGGTCAATTATTTTACCAGCGTGTTTATCAGCGTGTCAATATCTAAATAATTTTCATATTTGATAAGCGGTGGCGTAAAGGGAGTGGTTGCTGGGAAAACACTAATGCCCCGGCTTTGTAGATACAAACGCATAGTTATAAATTCAAAGTCAACAGCCACTTTAGTGGCTGGCGATTTCTATTATTAAAATGAAATACTTAAAATGTATGCCTAAAATATTTCACCGTTGCAGGTGTCTGGCACCACCTGTTGCCCGTTGAAGCCTCGATTTATGGGCTAACTTCCTGTTTTCCTAAAATATACTTTTGTTTTTTTTTTTTTTGTTTCATTCTAATTGTTAGCAGTCACGCAAAAGGCATAAAACAAACTCTGAAAATAGCAACACATGGCCAGTAATAAAATCCCATCACAGAAATAGCGGTGGCCAGGTTATCACATCATAGATACCAGTTCTAGTCCATTAAATAGAGTGAATCAGAACTATTGTACTCTTACATTCTGATTTTGGTCAATTGTTAAATTGTTTTCTCGACAATTATACCATCACAACATTATATTGACTACTTTTTTTGTTCCATCCATTAGGCTATTGCCATCGCTTGCATTGTGATGTACGAGGTGGATGGGCCCTTGTCCTCTCGTCCTTTGATTGTTTGCGGAACCATCGGCGGCTTTACGGTCATCTGTGGCATCCTTCTGATCGGTGAGTAATAGGGGCAGTTATTCTAATTTGACATACATTTGACTAATTCCATACCAAATACCCAGGTCACGTAATCAACTCACTGGTGGAGAAGCGTCTGAATGCCTTGTTCTCCCTGATCGGATGCATCCTGTTTGTGGCCTCTGGAGCCTTGGTGATCGATGAGTGGCACGATGCTATCCTGAATACGGACAGGAAGCGAAACGCCATCGCCGCGGGATCTTTGATGATCATTAACGGAGCAGTGTTCCTCCTGGACACGCTTTCTATTTGCCGAACGTAAAGATCGCAGGCCACTACCCGTCCCGCCTTCCGTATTTTTTTTTCTCGAATATAAACGTGTTTGATATAACTCATAAAAGAATCTGCTACGTTCCACGTTCTATGTATGCTATGTAAATGTTGTGTACTCTTTTTTTTTCTCTTGTGAACATCATTACTTATACACACAATATATATGTATGTACTTGTCTGTGCTGTACCACTGAAATTCTCGCTTGTCAAAATTTCATTGAATATATACTAAAAGCACAGAAATGCTAAATCACGCACAACAACTTGCTGTTTGCGGTAATTGGTACATCTAACTTCATCGTAGCCGGCCTAGGTTTTCGCATTTCTGGTTGTCTGCCTTTTAAATGGAAACTTGACCACATAATTGGCCGTTTCTGGGAAAGGTTGCAGGTCAAGTGCCAGATGTTGTGAAAGCCTGTCAACTTGAACCCGATCGCCGTGGTCATTGGGTCCTGTCACTTTCCCGAACCCCGAACGGCGTACAACCGTCCACGGCATCATCCATTTATCCATTTGTGCAACTGTCTGCAGCAGCGCTGTGAGGTCAAATCAAGAGGATCTATTACAGAGCGGATCTGAGGGTACTCAGGTTTTCGGCCGGAACAACATACCTACAATATTCATCGCTTGCCGGGATGGTGGAAGTTTTCACAAGTTTCCACAAGCTTATCATAATCAAGCCATTTATTTAATATCCAATTATTTCTCATACACTTCGCATGACAACCCTGTGAAAACCAATTACAAATATGGAACAGACGCACTGTGGTGCCGGTTTTAGTGGCAGAACCGAGGACTACCAACAAGGTTGAGATAAATCGCTTTTGAGAGGCACAGATGTGGGAACGCGGAGGTTTAGCCGTGAAGACTAGGAACCAATATGTGATTTACATTTACATTATGTTTTGTTATCCTTTTATTGTAATTCGTTGAGGTGTAAATATAAGTAAGTTGCCATAAATTGACGCGCAAGCCGTTTGCAAGCCTCTTGCTTTTAAGTGGCTTCGTACGGAACAAATTCGTGCTGAATTTCAAATGTCGGGATCGCCAGGTACTGAGATTTTCCTGTCTCAGGGTCAAAAAGTATTTAGGTAGGAGATACACCATTCAATTTTGATTTGCTGTTTCCTGCCGCAATGGCACCCGATAAAAAAGACATCATGAGCTGTGACTTTGAGATTAAGGCCAAGGTGCCCAAGGAGGCCTTCCAGTTGTTTGCCTCCGCTCAGGCCACGCTCCTCGGGCTCCGCGGCTACATCACCCAGGTCAACGAAGAAAGCTTCAAGGGAGTGCTGCAGGGCGAGGGCAAAGTCATCGAGGCGTTTCAGAAGCTCCTTACCAGTGCATCGGAGTACGTGACAGCCATCAAGGAGTTTGTCATCCATAACTTAAAGGTTATCCAGGAATATACGTACAAAAACTTCGAGGTGCAGGCCAAAAAATAATATCGGTAACCAGGGATTCACTATAAACATTTCGAAAAATTAATTGTTTAAATAAATTACTGATTGGAAACTATACAGATGTGGGATTTCCGACTCTATTACCTCTATGGAATAAGGCATGTATGTTTATCCATGTTCTACAAATATGTTTATCCATGTTCTACAATTTAGAACCGGGTTGAGACCCTCGACTATAATTGTTTTTGCTTGATTTGTTTTGTTGCTAATTTTCTGCCGTAGTTTTTCCTGACTTCTTCCGATCGTCGAAATGTTTTTGGGCCTATCCGATCGTAACTTAAGAAGCAATGAAAATGGTGGCGCAGCCAA
>JAJJHQ010009197.1:216947-290886 GCA_021223825.1 Drosophila ironensis | reverse complement strand
TTCGTGGATATAAAACAATTTAGGATCGGATATGTATTCGCTGAGTAATACAGCAAAGCGCAAAAGGATAAATTTTCGTATTTTTTGGCCAACTTTGCCAGCTCATAACCAAAATATCTGGCAGCGAATTGAAAAAATAGTGATAGGGATCGATAATCGGACTCCCCACGAAGGTTTTAAGATATGGATCTTTGCATTCGGATAAAAATTGGCCGAGATATGGCAAAAAGTTACTGAAAAAAGCCAAAATATTTTTCGCCGATATCTGCAAAAATGTGATGTTACCAAATTTGCAAAAATCTGGTCGGTTTTAGGGTTGCTAGGTTTTGATGCCAAACGATGATCCTTGAGGAGTAGATTTCGGGAAGTTATGGTATGGATCTCCGGGCAATCTTTCCGATAGACAATTTTCCACGAATTCCTGGAGGTACGGCATTCTAGGATCAGAGCAGTATTGGCCGAGATATTTGCATCCAAAGTTGCTATAAATGGGTTCCCCAAACCTTGCGAGAGCATGATCGCAATGTTTACCATCGATGAAGGATCTCACCACGAGCTATTTGAGGTATCAGTGTTAATCAGTGTTAATGAGATGCAATTTTTAAAACTTGTAGCGTACTCGCGGGCTGGGACATTAGGTTCAGAACATTGATAAGTCGGTATTATTTTTTGAGGGTTGTATTTAATACTAGATTGTAAAGCAGAGAACATTTTAGATGCCCGCCAAATTTGAATTTTGAGTAGATATGAAATCGCAAAGTTGGGGAATTTTCGCTGTCTCCCAGGAATTGGGGTTGATTCCGAATTTTAGCCCTTTTCGCGATTAGAGCACTCCTTCATCTAGTTTTGAGGGTTTAAAGTTTTTGCTATAGTTTTTTTGGCCATATCTCTGCCAATTCTTGACCGAATGGAGCGAGCCATACCTTAACCTCTTTGTGGGGAGTCCAGTTATCGATCCACATCACTACTTTTTCAATTTGCTACCGAATATTTTAGTTATGAGCTGCCAAAGTTGACCAAAAGTGGTGAATTTCGATTGAGGTATTCCTTGTTATTCTGGGATTATTTTTGGCAAAGCTATGAGATCGCAAAGTTGGGGAATTTTCGCTGTCTCCCAGAAATTTGGGGTGATTTTAGTCCTTTTCGCGAAGAGCACTTCTTTGTCCCAAGCACTCCTTGGGCCAAAGAGTCGCAGATGGCATTTCGCTAATTATGTGATTTAGTATAAGTCTAGTTTCAGGCTCAAACTAAGGATAAGTAAATTTAGGAACATTTTAAACTTTTGTTTAGCCACTTTTGGAAAAAGTCCACCAGTCTTAATATAAAAACCCGATAATTCAATCAAAAATTGGTCTGCGCGGTAGGAATTTGGGCCGAATGATGATGCCACAGAACTTAAAACACAAAATGATGCGAATTGTCTATTAAAGGAACATAATAATAAAGTTTTAAAAGCTCATTTTGAAGTAGCGCAAATCCAATATACTCTGCCAAACCAGTACAAAACACAAATGCGAAAAAATCCAAGGCAGGCACAATGCTATCCTGTTGATCAACCTTGCGTTTGGGAAATTCACGGAGGAAAAGCGAACAAATTTCCCGACTTTCGTGCGGTTGAACAAAAATGTAGTTCAATCGTGTTGACGGCTGCGTTCAACGACGATAAGAGGCGCCACACGAGCCACTTTCTGTTCAGTTGCTGGTGGGCAGTCACATGGCATGGATGTGTGGCAGCAACAACAGGAGCAGCAACGTCGGAAGCCCAGCGATAGCCAACATCTGGAGCAGCTAATCCAAAACTTGCCAACGGTCCGCAAAATCTGTCGCAGCAAAAGAACACACGGCCCAAAACAGCCAAATTTTTTTTGCATTTTTTTTCCAAGTTTTTCCTTTTTTTTTGTGAACCAAAAAAAATGCGAATTAAATAACAGTTGCATAGTTGCAGTTACTAGTTAGGGTTAAATAAAATAAAGCAAATTGAAGGAATTCAAAAAAAAAGCATAAAACTTTTGGCGCACAAGAGAAACTACAGAAGCGGCAACCGCAGCCAAAATTAAAAGTTTTCGCGGTGTGTTCCTTGTGTTTGAGAGTGCGTGCGTGATTGAGCCATAAGCCCTTTCCACGCCCCCGTTCCCCCGTCCCCCCTCGTCCCTTGCCATCAACCCTGTCTACGCCCTATAATCCTTAAGATACCCCCAGGGAACGCATTTAAGTGCAGATTTATGTTTCAGACGACCAGCCCGGGGCCACCCACCGAGACGCATCGAGACACTGCCAATTAAAGTTGCCGCAACAGTGGCAACAATTGCACTTGCAACAGCAGGAACCGCAACAGAAACTGCCAAAAAAAAAAAAAAACAAGTAACGACAAAATTGTGGAAGGAAAACTGTGGAGGGAAAAAGTTGAACAAGCAGCTGAATTATACGCACAGAACTGAATAAGTTTTTTACCTCCAACACTACGCCACGAAGGACTGAGGACTGTGGCAACAATAGCAACAATAGCAGCCAGTGCAACAATTGCAACAGCAGCAGCAGCAGCAGCAGCAGCAGCATCAGCACCATCACCACGACCAACAGCAACAAAAACAACGTGTTGCTACCACAACGTGAGCGTCATCGTTGCCCTTCGCACGCCTCTGCGGGTGAGTTGACATTTCATTTTCATTTTGAGTGCATTTTCCCCGAGCACGCTTTTCCACATCCCTACCCGCCATCCGCCACCCCTTACTTGCCAGCCCCAACGGATTTTCCTGCGTTCGCGTGTGTTTTCTATTTGTGCTTGTGCTTGTGCCTGGGGTCAGGGGGTTATTACAAGTTATGCCTGTTCGCCAGCAGCAACAGCAGCAACAGCAACAGCACCAGCAGCAGCAGCATCAGCAGATTCAGAAAACCCAGATTCAATGGCCATGGCGTTTACAGCCAAAAGTCACGTTTGTCAAGTGGCAACACAATATTATTTAGGGCCAGTTGAAACTGACAAACTTCGTGTCCATGCGAGGACGAGGATAGTGATTCGGACTCGAAACTTCCGACTCGGAGGAGGAATCCTGACCACGGCGGGTCAAAAGCTAAACGCCTATCAGTGCATACTTTAGACATGCAAATTTGAATCCCAACCGATAACCAGTTCTAAATCTATGGCATTAGCCTAGAAAATATTTTATTTATTTGACTGAAATGTTGCTTCATGAATCCCTCTAGAAATTTCGGAGCTTCCATTGTAATCTATCGATTGCAGAGCTTCGTTTAAGGACCTGTTCGAGATCCTTAGGCCGGCGATAGGCTCGCTTTGGTCGCGCTGACATCGCCTTCTATCGACCTTCGCGCCCTGGTCAGGCCGACGGGACACTGAGGACACACACTTTGCATGTTTATCTCGCCGCGGGTGGGCCAGGGAGCGAAGGACCTGCCCCAGGCAGCCGCCGGCAGAGTGGCAGTTAAGCAATTTCGATAACTGTCGTGCGACAACGTCAACTGGTCATGCCAATTTATGGCCGAAGTACCCGATGCTGCCGTGCATACAAATGTAAATTTTAAATTGAAAATAAATCGAATGGCGCGGCCAGCAGCAGCAGCAGCAGCAGCAGCTTTTCGATAAGTTCTCGATTATAAACTCGTTTAGGGACAGCCCAGCGCGAGCAAGCCAGCTTGGACATTAATTAAAAGCTTAATTGGAGGGCGGAAAAAAATTAAATAAAACGCTTGCGTAATTAAAAGCAAACAAAAGCCGAAAAGCGACGGCGAACAGGCAATGTTGCCTGTTTATAGACGTCGCCCAAAAGGTGGACAGGACAGGACCGGACCGGACCGGACAGGGCGGCAAACAAACAGCAGCAACATCAGTAGGAGCCGGAGTGGCCATGTCCTGCCAGGGAAATTAAAAACTTAATGGTCAGAAAGGACACACATGGGAAACTAAACAAGCAGGGGGGTGTTTTTAGGATGAGGACAGCAGATTGAGATTGAGTTTTCCCAAAACGAGATTGGGGGAGGGGTGGGTGCTACGATGGACCCAAATTAAAAAAAAAAAACAAAAAAAAATAGAAGAAAAACCGAATAATCAAAGTCACAGTCGATTGTTGGTTTAAAATTAACAATGAATATACAATGAGCTTGTGTGTGGTGCTTCTAGGAATCTGTTCCATCGTTTCCATTCTATATTTTTGGGCGACAATCTGCTCCGCCGGACCCACTGTTCCCCTTGCTCCTTCGGGGTTTGTTGGAAATCTACTTAAACTTTGCCTTGAGTTGATTTCCTTTTACAGTTGTGCTTCTGTTTTTTTTTTTTTTACCTTTTGATGTTTTTTTTTTCTTGTCGCTGGCAAAAGTTAATTTTCTCGCTGATATAGTATGTGTGTGGGTGTCCTGTCAGGATGATGTCCGATTCCTGTTCTTGCTCAATCCCGCCTCGGTGTGCCAGACTTAAAGTTGGCCACACTGGCACACTGGCACACACGCATATGGCGACATTCATCTATGTCGCACATCGTTAAGCGCGGCCAGTTTGACTTAATTTGCGTTAAACTTTTTCGTCGAACACACTCGTACGAGTGACTCCCGGTTGGGCTTTTGTTGGCAAGTATATACTATATGGTATGGCTATGGAATAAGCACTGGGAAAACGTGAAGCGGGAAATGTAAACAAAGGCATTAATCATGCCAGCACACACACATGCGGCAACAGCACCAGGACTTGAGATAGAGATAGATGGATCGCACTGGAAAGGAGTAGGTAGGTATTTTCGGAAGGGTTGTGGCTTAACTTCCGCCTGCACCGCTCATTCGCAACGTTTTTTTCCCGTCCTGTGCGTTTCCGTGGCAAGATAAACAGGCCAAATCAATTCGCCCGCTCTGCTTCGTGTTTGTTTAAATGACAAACTGCTGTTTGTTAGCCAAATATAATGGAAAGCCAAGCAAAAACAGCCAACCAACCACCCACCGCCAGGCGCCTTAAAAAGCGCACTGCAACACACGAAAAAGCGAGCAGCAAAGCAGCAAAATGTGAAACAAATCCAAAATAGAGACAGTCAGCCGAACCGGAAGAAGGGCGTTCCAGGGGTGGCAACCGATCCGGGTTTCTATTTATTCGCCGGGGCAAACTAAACCGCAATAACTGTAAGTGCTCGGCAAACAGCGACGGCAGCTGAAGAAGCGCCAGCAGCAGCAGCAGCCGCAGCCGCAGCAGTGGCAGTGGCAGCAAAAGCAGCAACAGCACCTAGAAAACAGAAAAACTAACAAGCGACAGTTGACAGTCGACACCCACGGCATAAGCCACCCGGCCAAGGCAGCCACCGTCCTTTAATACAAAACACCGCCCATTTCAGTTTCAGTTCCAGTTCCCGTCCCACCCAAAATCCAAATCCTCAACCACACAAAAGGCAGTCGTGTGTGTCGGACTGGTCTGGCGAATTATTATAATAATCGCTGGCATAAATTATGCCAGGAACCAACTCACGCTGAGAATGAGTGCATGTGTTTCTAAGCAGGTGCCCGCAGTCTACACGGATCAAAAAACATCCCCAAAAGTCTTGGGATATTCATGTTTTTGAGTTGCCAAAATTGTGTATACCAGGACCAATTGAAAACCCCTTCACTTGACAAATTAATTCGGTTATTGGAGCTGCTAAATGCCCGCGCTGACTTTTAATGGCTTGGCCAAGCTTGGGGCTCGCTGATTTTGTTCCCTCTATACAACCCAATAAGTCTTGAGATATCAATGTTTCTGAAACGCCCCTTCCTTAGCATCATTATGGGTATTGGAGCTGCTAAATATCCAGAATTTTAATAGCTTGGCCAAGCTTAGAGCTCGCTGCTTTTGTTCTCCATGTACGACACTGTGGTACAGTGAGCACTCTCCGCTTGCAAACCCTACAAATACCCTTGGCAATGGCATGGCTTTTATGTTGCTGCCTTTGGGGAAATTAAGTTTGTGTCATGTTTGTGTCACACCAACCAAAGGTGTTTTTTTGTGCCGCTGGCGTTGGCTCTGGCTCTGGCCCATGCACAAGCTGCTCCCACCACGCACACGCTGTGCACAACAGTGCGTATGCGTGATATGCAAATGGCTATGCCCAGCAGCAGTGCAGAATATTTGTCTCTGTTTTTTTGTCTTTTTTTTTCATTTTTACTCTTCGATTATGGGCTGCCAGGCAGTGCATTCTGTAGCGGTGAGACGGTGCCTTTCTTTTTCGCACCAAAGAATACTTTCCCTGGGATTTTCCTTTGGCTTTTCCCTCGCTTTTCGTCCCACGAACATTCCTGTTTCTGCTTTTTCGCGCTGCCTGGCTGCCTGGCTGCTTGGCTGGCTGGCTTGCCTCCGGGGCAATTTATCAAATATTTTATACGAGCTTCTGCTGCCTGTCAGCGTTGATTTTAGCGCTTAGTTGGCTGATGGGCGAAGAGCGGCGGTGGCGGGAGTCTTGGCCATGTGGGAGTGGCGCGATGCAGAACGGTGTGTGTTGGCCGCGAGCAAATAAAGCACACCTGTTGCCGCAGCCCACATTAACGTCAATAATATAAAATGGTCAGCAAATGTCGCTGCTGGAAAGTGCCTTGTCGCATAATAAAGCTGAATGTCCTGCGGTTGCGAGGAAATCCAAGTGCCAGATATCATCAGATGTCGCAGGTTCATCATTCTGTTATATATTTTAGTCGCATCAATTAAAAGCAGCACAATAAAGAACAATAAAAGCGCAAAATAACCAAGTGGCGAGCTGCAAAGGTTCTACCCATGACTGGTCAAAAGTTTGCCTGCCACTCCGAATTCATTCACGCCCGTCAAAAGTTATACGAGTCATTTTGTCGGGCTTTTAAAATTGGTACATTACCGCTGTCGGTCGAGTGATAAGTCAATGTCGGCTGAAAATTGAAAATTGAAAGCTGAAAATTGAAAATTGAAAACTGAAATTTGAAATTTGACGGCACTCACTACTCACTATATTTTTCCATCATGTTGCTTTCGCATGAAAAAGCTGCCATGCTTACTTACTCTCTATCATTTATATAAATTTGTTGTGGGTATTTTTTTGTCAGGTGCCAAGATGCAGGACGTTCGGTTGGCTGTCAGGATTGCAACTAGCACATCCCGAGGCTGTCAGCGGCAGAAAATCTACGAACCAAATGCTGAAGTCCGTTGGCCAATACAACAAGGAGAACACCAAGAGGAACAGCAACAACACTAGAGCAGCACTTGGCCAGGATTGCCATTAAAGTATCACAGAAAGGAACAGGTGGGTTGTGGGCTATTCCCATCCCAGTCGCATGCCCAGTCCCACTCTGAGTCCCAATCCCATTTTCATTTTCATTTTCCTATTCCCATGCCCGGAGTCCTATTCATCGCCTAAAACTTATTTACGGCCCCGCAATTATTTCCAGCATTTTATTTTTACGTCGCTCTGGCAGTTGCTTTTCAATGTTTTTGCGTTGATTTGTTTGTGCTGCAAAGTCGGCAATCAAAGGACCAATTGTTACGGCCCCTCGGCCTTATCGCTTTGCCCACTTTTCCTTTGCCTTTTCCCGCTTTTCACTTTCTCTCTCTGCCTAGATTTTCTCTTCTCTGTTACTGTTTATGTTTGTGTTTGAGTTTTTCTTTGGCGCTTTGTTTTTATCGCCCATGGTACAAGTGAACGCTTCCGTTTGCACCGGCCGCGTCATGCTACTGATTCTGCTCCTGCTTCTGCTCCTGCTCCGGCTTCCTGCCTCCTGCCTCCTGCCTGCTGCCTCCTGCCTGCTCCTCCCTCTAAATTACATAGCAATCGAAGGCAGCAAGACTTGGCACTGCGCATTCCTTCATCGGACCCATTTTTACACGCAATTTCTCAGCCATACACTTAAACAAATTAAACTCCACTCAGACTCAGAGATACATTTGCCCGCCCTGACCGTTTGCAGGACCCAACCGAAGCGGAGGACTATGATAACGAGGCTCTACAACACCGAAGAGGATCCCGCCTACTGCTCGTTCATCTGGGGCGCGAATCTCAGCAGCAACAACGATGTACTCGCCACAACTGCCAACACCACGCCCGTTTTTGGCAGCGATCTGCGCGACGACTTCTATCGGGTGAGTCCCTGTCCCTGTCCCTATTCTGTCCTGCATTTTTGCATCTTGGATTGGGCCAGATACTCGTAGCAGGGGGACTGCACAAGAGACTTGCGTAACTTGTCCTCGCAGGACGACTGCCCGCTGCGCGGTCGAAACTGGTGCCTACTTTCGGACGCCACGGGAAATGTTTTTCTCAAACGGTTTTCCACACCCAACCCGCCAGTCCCACCAACGTGTGCACCCAAGGAATTGCTTATTTTACGGCACAGCACGTTCGCCTGGGGGCCGCTCACCTCCCCAAGCACAGGACCCCAAGCTCTTAGCTCTTTTGCACCATCTGGAATGATTGCTTTAATCCTTCGGTGTGCCATCTATTTAAACTTTCATGATTATGCAGTACGAACTCCAGGCAAATGACTTGATGGCTTCATTTCCAGCTCCTTTCGAATTTGATTGGCCTTATCAAATTCAAAAATAAAACTTGACAAAACTTGGGGGCATTTGTTATTTCCGCAGCCAAATACTCAGCGTTAAAATAACCCGAAAATTATGTTTGGCCGGAAAAAGCTCTCGCAAATAGCAATTCGGGGTTTCCGGGGCTCTGACAAGCACACACATTGTGATGCACAAAATGGCACACACACAACCCACTCACACTCGCACTCACAATCACACTCGCGGGCTCACCTCGAAGGCTAGGAAACAGGCTGCCCCTGTAGGGTGGTTGGTTGGCTTTGTTCGCCACTTTGGCTCAAGGCGAAGCGCCGCAGGATGTGCGGCTCCTGGCGAAACAAAAGGGTGGCGGCGCACATCGTGCATACGTGGCCGATATGCCTGCTCTTTGGCTCTTTGGCTCTTTGGCAGGGCGGCGCGTGTGGGCGCTAAGGCAGTCGTCGCAAAATAAAAGTGTCAAGTTGGCTATTGAATTTTTATCTGAGCAGCCCATCCAAGATCCAACAAAAGACGCAAAAAGAGATGATTTATGAGCTTGTCTTGTATGCTGCCGCATCCTTTATTTTATTCCATTTAACTTTATTTGTGTGTTCTTTGTACATTTTTGCAGGACGTGGAGGATCCGCGTACCGAGTCGCTGCGCGAATACTGCTATGGACTGCTGCTGCCCATCATCTGTGCCATGGGCATAATCGGCAATGTGCTCAACTTGATCGTGCTCACCCGCCGCAACATGCGGGGCATTGCCTACATCTACATGCGTGGTGAGTGCCCTAAATATTCAAGCCGAGTCCTTCGCTATAGAGTGCCTCTGCGGCAGGCATTAGTTTGTCAAATTGTCACACACACACACATGGTTCTGGCCAAGCATTTAGCCAAAGCCAAAGCCAAAGCCAAAGCAAATTGCAATTTATGCCCAATAAATTCCAAAGCAAAAGTTGTGCTGGCTAATTGACACAACCAACAGAACAATGCAGTGCACAAACAAAGCTCACAGCTGGACAGGTGAAATCTTGTGACAAAATACAAAATTGCATTGTCCTTGTTTTACAAGTATGCATATTCGGATCACCGGAATGCAGCAAAACTTATTTCTAATTGACATGGCAAATTCCATGCAGTTGACCAGCCTCAGCTTGACTTGTGACAATTTTCCACACACAACATGCTGGTGTGGATTAGGAAAAAGGCCGAGAACACACAGTGCCGGGGCCCTGTCACTTCTCGTTGGCAAATAATTTAAAATTCAGGAGATTAAACACCCAATGTTTACATTCCATTTTCAAGCTGACAAGCAACCACAAGTGGGCGCTTGGAAAAACAAAACAATACCAAGATGATTACAATTGAGTTAAATATTCCCCACTCAAATCGGGTGTCTCTCGTTGCCTTTTGACCTCCTCAACTCGATTAAGTGATGCTCCAAAGCTCTTACTCCTGCTCAGCAGCTTGTTGTTTACATCCTTCAGAGTCCCCAAACGAAAATCGCGAATATCGACGAGAGTTTCGAGTTGGATTTGCCCCGTCTATTGGCCTGCTGCCTTTCCGACCCACAAGCGTCGAATCCAGAGGGTTGCGGGAGCGGTTGACTTCTGACTGATTGCCAAATTGAGTTTAGCTTTACAACATATGTATGGTATTCCCCTTGGCCATTGTGCGCGACGAGCAGCGCTAGTGGGGGTGTGCCAGTGGCAGCGCCAGAATTTATTCATTAACCTCCCCGGACGATTTCTGGGCAACGAAATTGGAGCTGCCACAATGCCACATGTGATGCTAATATATGCGAGTGCTTTGTGTCGCTTCATTGAAAGTTATTTCATTAGCAAGCAATGAGACCGTTAACCCGTGGAAATTTATGCAAATCCCTTCAGTAAGCCTATCCTCATCCCTATACCTATCCCTAGCCCTATCCCTACCCGGAAAACCCCTGACTTCTTGCTATATTAGACAGCATGTCAACTCTATTAGACAGTCGTTTGCTTTATGGCGCTTTAATTGATTAATGAGCTGCTACACTTTCGCTCCTGCCTTGTTGGGGGGAAACTTTGTCAACGCCGCCACTTGCTGGTAATTTTTTAGCCTCGACTATCATTCACTTGCCGGGGGAAAAAAACCAAGCCAACCCACAAGCGTAATACGACAGCAACCTAAGTTATACAAAGAGACGGCTTAGCGCCGAAGCTGACGATACCCTTTCGGGCAAATTGATATCCCTGCGCCTGTTTAAAGGGAAACCTTCCAACCTTCCGGGCTTGACAGGAATTTTAGTACCGAATACGAAATACGAAAATGAAATGGCAAACTGGTGAGATGCTTCAAATGTAATACGCGTGCGATGGCAGCATAATTGATGGCCCTTTCAGCGGCCACCCACCCAGAAGAAGAAAACCCGAAAAAGGACGGAGACTCCTCCAGAGTACCAGGAGTACCAGGGAAAGTGCGGGTGCAGAAAAATGGGCAAAGACTCTCCTTTCCCGGGACTTGGGATTGGGTATGCAAAGCGTAGACCCTTTGGCTTGATGGCTGTCTAAAATATCACCAACAGCGGCAGTTGCGGCAGCAGCAGTGGCAGCAGCAGCAGTGGCAACAGTGGCAGCAGCATCACGACTGCCAAGTGGCAGTAAATAAAACTTGTGAAGAGCTTTAGGGGCCGGGGCAATAATGACGGAAATCAGAGCCACCGCCCAGTGCTCATTTTATTAAAATAACAAAAATATTTTGCTGCTCGCAGCCTTTTTACGACAAACTTCGCCGGGCTGACCCATTTGCAATTTGGCGGTCATTGCCACCAAATGTTGGCCTGCGTCCCCGCCACTCCCACTTGATTTTTTTTTGGCTCGTGTGTGTGATGTGTGTTGACCGAGTTATGCAACTGGGAACGGTGCTGGTGGCTAGCGTTTTATTGTCAGCTGGGGAATGCGAAATAGCGTCGAGCCACAGGCACATTTCGCGGCCATAAAAGGGGATCCTTGATCTGGCGCGCCGCTTTCGATGGCTGGTTCAGCAAATGGTCATATGTTTATAGGGATACGTGCAATTGAATAAGCCGTTTGGGAATGGGCAGCTAAAGAGCCACAAAATGACACACAGCGGCTATTGCAACGCTTACCACTCAAACTAACAGGTCAAAAGAGCATTAAAAATGCCTTGAAAAAATGATTATACCAAACTGGCTGCGTGGCTCCGTAATATCGCCAAGTTTCGATCTAATTTTGGCTGGCAAATTAAGGAGCAGATCTCTGGCTGAAATCACTCAATCACCAAGCCAGCAATCCGTTAAGCCGCATCTGGCCCCAATAGCCCCCAAAGCGTCGGTGGCGTTGACAGGCAAACATAGGCGATTTGTATTATAAGGGAGGGTCATCGTCGCAGGCATGGGCTGCAGGAAACGGGCAGGACACTTGTCAGGCTTGGCACAAACAAAACTGACATTTATATTGATGTGTCCCTGTGCCCAATTAGATGCCCATCATTATGAGAGGCGGCTCCCTTCCGTCGTTCTATCGCACATCCTTTGAGTTGCTTTTTTATGCCCGTTTCTTAAATAGAACAAGGGTATATTGAATTCCTACGAATGTATGTAACAGGCAGACGGAAGCTTTTCCAACCCCATAAAGAATATATAGCCATGTCTGTCCCTCCGTCTGTCCGTCTGTCCGTCTGTCTGTATGCCGCTTCTCCATAGAAACATGTCGCGCCCTTCTCATCTGCAATTTTTAGCCATACCTTCAGCGGATCGCTTGGATGCACTGCTTCGGGTGACAGTTTCTTGGACTTTCAGCCAAGGTCACAGTCGACTTCCAAAGCGTGGTCCTTACGATCTTGGTTCCCTTTGTCTCCAGCCACGGAGCGAGGGTATTTATAGTCGAGACACTCGTCTATAATCGCTCCTACTTGTTTTCTAGTCGTATATCGAACATTAGGCTATGTGTGCACAGCAATTTGAAGGAGGCACGCGGCAGAAGCAGCCGCAGCAGAGAGACGCTCATGATATTAGTAATAATGTAATTATATGGTCATAAACAATATAATAAATCAATAAACAACAACAGCACACACGAGAGCGTGCAGTGCCAAAAGAAGCAAAAGTTAGGAGAGTTAGGTGCGGAGGGGGAATAGGCAAAAGGATGTTGTCGAAAAGAGAACCGGAAGGGAAAACCATTCATTTGGGGACGCGACTCGAGTGCGTGACTGTGTCTCAGGCAGGACATCCTGTTGCCATACGAGCGGAAGCGGCGCCATAATTATGCCATAAAAACCAGCCATAAAGGACCTTTTTTATGGATCTGACCGCGTTAGTCCCATTGTTTTCCTCTCTTCTCTCTACATGGCTTTCGTATTGTCTTTAATTTTTTGTGTACGCTTTTTTTAAACTTTATTCTTCAGCTTACTCCACCGCCGCATTGTTGGCCATCGTGTTTGCCATCCCATTTGGCATCCGCATGCTGGTGCATAAGGATCGAGGACAGTGGGAGGAATTCGGTCCTGCCTTCTACACCGCCCACTTGGAGCTTTATCTGGGCAACGGCTGCTTGGGTGAGTCCTTTGCTTACAAAGTTTTCAAGCTTTTTGCAAAAGCTTCCAGGGGGTTCAAAGGTTGAATACAGCTTTTACTGGCGTGCTGTATGATTTTCTTGTCTCCCTAAATCCCTAAATAATTTACCAATTCCAATTCTTGATATCCCTTACCTCTGTTGCCTTTTCTTCGAAAAGGTGTTGGCGTAATGATGTTGCTGGTTTTGACCATCGAGCGTTATGTATCCGTTTGCCATCCAGGATTCTCGCGCCCCGTGATGGGACCACCAGGGTGAGTATATGAAAGCACAGCGATACTTCGCAACCTCATCACTGTTGATTCTCTTCGGTCTCGCCCCCTTTCAGAGTGGTGGTTGTCATTACCTGTTTGGCCACCGTAATTGTCTACCTTCCGAGCATTTTCCGCGGAGAGTTAATCAAGTGCATGTTGGGCAGCAGCGACGTTTATGTGTATCTACGGCGGGACAACACCATTTATCAGCAGACGATCTTCTACCGCATCTATAAGATCATGTTGGAGGTGATCTTCAAGCTGGTGCCCACTGTGCTCATCGGTGGCCTGAACATGCGGATCATGATGGTGTATCGTCGGACTTGTCAGCGTCGTCGCCAAATGGTCCTCAGTCGTCCGTCGGCGGGACACCACCATCATAGCCACCACCATTCCACCGGTTTAGGATATTCGGGCAAAGACGAGGATCCCAGGAAGTTTGCAGAGGAGCGGCGCCTGTTTTTGCTTTTGGGCAGCACTTCGATTTTGTTCCTGGTTTGCGTCTCCCCGATGGCCATCCTGCACATGACCATCGCCTCGGAGGTGTACCCGAGCTTTCCGTTTCAGGTGTTCCGGGCCAGCGCCAACCTGCTGGAGCTGATTAACTATTCGCTGACCTTCTACATTTACTGCCTGTTCAGCGAGGATTTCCGCAACACGCTGGTGAGGACGATTAAATGGCCATGGCTAAAGGGCAAGTTCTGCCACCAGGCGGACAACGAGGTGAGTGCCAGTCCACCGGCCACTGCCGGTACATTGGCTGCAGCCGGTACAGGTACTGGTACTGGTACAGGTACTACAACCACTGCTAATCCTTCACCGGCGATTATGGCGCCGATCCTTCCGACAGACACACACGGAGAGGAGTCCAAGGGGATTGCCAATGGCTCGGTTCGATAAATTGCACAGGCAAAAGCCAAAGCACAAGCATACCAATAACCACCAACACATCACCACCACCTCGGGCCTGGGGCGGTCGAGCAGCATATAGCCCGCAACCGGTGGTCGATCGGCGATCTAAACTATTACCAAGCGCGCATCTATTTTCCAAGATCCCATCCCATCCTGACTTGAAATTATCCCCATAACAACGACATCGAATGCCGATGACCGGTAGCCCGTTAAATAAGCCGATGCGGATACCCTAGCCCGAGGTGCTGTTTTCCCTCTCCAACCAACAACCAATAACTTGTGCTTGCCAAAAAATAACCGATTAAATGTCACCTATAGCAAACGAACCATAGAAACGAAGTGGGGATATCCACAAAAAAAGAAAAATAAACAACCAAAAGCTGCATACTTGTGTTCAACAGCATTAGCGATACCATTACGATAGCTTTACTGCTATCGGTAAAGATTAACGATTAACGATTAACGATAGCCACAACTAGCGCCACGCGTTGCCGTATTTAAGTACATGTGTATGTGTGTGTTCCTTAACAAAATATATAGATGTATACAATATCAAATATACTGGTATGAGTAAAATGTTTTTTTTTTAGCTCTAGGCCTAGAGATAAACAAAGTTTAATCGAAAAAGTATCAGTTATTGCACGATAGGCGATCTACAAGATAGCTTAGGCGCAGGAGGACAGGAAGACATGAAGACAGGAAGACAGGAAGACAGGACATATGTATAACCGAATAAATGGATAAATAGCAGACACTTTGAGAAAAAATTGCAAGCCACTTAGAGAAGCTAAAATGAATTAACCAAGAGCTCGTATACTCCAGTTTTAGATGCATTTCGCAGAAGCGACTAAAGGATCCATAACCGAACGCAAACACAAATACACAGCGAGAGAGAGCGAGACGACATGATGATGATTTACAGACATGAAATACTTATATACACACGTTCATATACACGCGTATATACCTATTCGTATATATACATATATATATATGTGGATGATATTTATGTAAACGACGTCTTTATATATATACACGGGCCTAACTTTAAGCAAGTATATTTATATATGCATATATGTATCTATTGATTGTAGCATTTAAGTGCGTGCAAGTGCGGTGTGTCCTTATCCCTGGCGCCAGGACCCCTAGACCCCTAGACCCAGAAAAAAGTTGCGTAGAAACGATACGGGAAATAAGCCCATAGATACTGTCTTTGCGACTGCAACTTAGCTTGCGATTGAAACTGTTAAGGTTAGTAACTGTAGTCGCACTTATTCTAATTGAAACATTCAAATCCTCAATCCTAGTTGTGATCTGTGGTGCTTTAAGTTGTCCAGGTTCCACTTTCCCTTTGGTTGTCACCCGAAAAAGGATCGCAAAGATTGAGCATCCGCTTAGAAATCTGTACGAGTACTTGCAGCACGCGTAGCAAAAACATAACTTATTATGTATGTTACGTACCTAGCAATTAAACAAACGCGAAGCAAAGCAACCGAAACTGTTTAATGATGTCTATTTACCAATTTAAGAAGTCAAAGTAAATGTGAAACGAAGTTATTTGCTAGAACCCTGAAAATGGCTAAGCTGAGAACTGCATGGCATTACCTAAACATAAAAATCTTACCTATGTATATCCAGAGAGGATATACTTATATACTATACAAACCAAAGTACATTTGTCAATACATATAATACAAATGTACTTAACGATGCAAGGCCTATGGTACATATATATACCAAAAACTACTTTCCATTCCTTCTGAGTGTTCCGCTCGTAAATTTTCCTCGAAATGCTTATCAATATTCACCCAAAACATGAAAACATTGTTAAAGGCCCTATATAATACGGCATAAATGTGTATTGTAATTGTAAAAGCGAATTTCGGCAGAGATTCCAAGGACACGGGCCCGAGTGCTAAGGACATTCGCTACACGAAAGGTGAATAACAGACATTTAGAAACTTACTTTTACAATGGTTTGCTTTTCTTTAAGTTATCCAGAGCCCAGCTCAAAGCCAAGAGATGTGTTAAGTTAATGTCGAGTTAAGTTAAAGTAGTGAAAACGAATTCGATTTCAAGAAACTAAAACGCAGTATTTACGACACCAAAATCTCAATACACAATTACGACACATATTGAAAGCATAGAGCAGAGAATACCACAACTAGATAAATAACCAAGAAATAGAGAAATTTAACATAAATATCGGAAAAAGCGCATGCATGCATTACATACTCAATAAACAAATTAACGAAAATATCCAAAATACGAATAAACAATTTTAATTGGTGTCAATGTTCAATGAATAAAAATTCAATTCCAGAAAAAGCAAGCCCGTCTTTCATTGGAGACCATTGATTTGTATATTTCGTAAGCTTTACAAAACTATAATTAACAGCAATAAAAAAAAAAGTTAAAGCGGGTAAAGCGGGTGGGTGGAAGATGGAAGAACAGGAATAATACCGAAATCGTCCTTACGGCTAACCTAAGACTAGTTTCAGTTCTTTCTCTCGAGCGATTGCTTCTCTCCTCGTCTCTGGCTGCTGGGGGAACCCCCAAAGGGAACACTCTTCACCAAGGACGCCAAACCACCAGCCGCTGCTGCACGAGCTCCGCCAGCTGGCGCTGCCTTTGCCGCTTTCTCTCGAAGATTTGGTGGCGTATCTTCAGCAGGATGCTGTCTCGAGGCGCCGCCAAGGACTTGGCCCCAGGGTGTGAGGTCCTGCTGAGGTGCTGCTGCTGATGGTGGTGCGGGAGCTCAATGAAGTCCACCTCCATATCGTGTGGCGAAAACTGATCCTTGCAGGCTGCCTGTTCCGAATCGGAGTTTTCCTCGATGGCATCCTTCTCAGAGGGCTCGGGGATCTCACACGGATATTGCAGCCTTAGAAAACGTTGTCGCTAAAATTAAGAGAAAACAAATGAATATATATAGGGTAATTTTCATGGATGCTTTTAGGAACTTCCAGTTTACGAGCAGTTGCAATAATTCTGCCGACTTCTGGTAGCTATTGTCTTCTGCTTACCTTCTTTTGCTTGGCATTCTCGGCCAAAAAGCGACAGAGCTGCTGGAGCTGCTCCTCCGCCAGATCGGCCTTGTGCTCCTGACTTTGGTCCTGCGGTGGATCGTTGCTTGTGTCCTGGTTGTGATCCAGCAGACGCTGCTGCTGGCGCTGCTTGATGGCCGCCTGCACCTTGCAACGTGTGGCAGAGCTCAGGCTGAGATCCATGCCACTTCGCTGCTGCTTCAGTATCTTGTAGATGACGCCCATTGGGGATTCGCTCAAGCCACAACTTTCAATAGCTTCAAACACACAAAAAAAAACAAATATTCCAGAATCGCAACGAATGCAATGCCGATGGGACAGGCGAACACTTCGAGTGGCGGCGCAAGACTGTCCTGCGGCAGTTGCTACGCGACTTCTTATACGGAAAACCATTCTCTTCGAGAGTTTGTTGCGAGATTAAAAATAAAACATAACTCGTGGGCCCATGTGTGAGTTTTCCGCCTCTTCTTCCTTTTCTTTTTCTCATTATTAATTTTTTTTTTTTTGGTTGCATCCCGAACATGCAACTGCGGGTACAACACTTTATGAGAGACATTGCTCATTGCTCAAGTGGAGTTTGGTTTTGGGTCGTTTTGGATCTATTTTCTGCCCTCATTACAGCGCCTTTTAGCAGCGGCAACACATGTGGCATGTAGCCAAGAATAGCACCATCACTTGGTGCTCCTCTCACACAGCTGCAACACTTTCGCTGCACCGACCGCACTCGGCAACATGCAGCTCGGTAACGTGCAACATCGACATTTTCACAGCGAGCGGAGCAGCAGCGCATGTGGCGGCTGCCTTAGGCATTCAAAAGTACCATTCGCACTCCCGTTCGGTATTACATTTTAATTCCATATCCATCCTCGACCCTGTCTACGGGTTCTTGTTCAACTCGACTCCCAGCTCCATCTCCCAGATAATTCCCATGTGCGTGTGCCCCGAAATCTCATGCCTAATTTTGAGCGGGAAAACCGCATGTTTTAGCGCCAGTTTTGCCAGGGTACAAACGGAGATTATCCGACCAGGCCGTTGTAAACTGTATCTGTAAATATCTCCAAAATGGTAGGATCTAGAGATATCATTCTCTTTGTTTTAGGTGCGCTTAGTAAATGTGCAGAATATGTCTATATTGCATTTTAGCCAAGCCCCTTCCCGCTTCTAAAATGTTCAAAGAACTACATTTGTCTATATCTCCGAAATGGTTAAAGCAAGAGATATAAATCTTTCCGCTTACAGTGCAAAATTTAAATATCTAGCCATGTGACAAGTTTCATAAAGATCGGACAGTAAATAATGTTGATACGGCCTTTGCCAGTATCTCGTTGTCGGGAAATCTTGACTACAGCGTTTCTGTAATATCCTTGCAGTTCCTTTTAAAGGGTGTCCTCGCTGCCTGTCACTTTCATAACGTATTGGGCATCATAAGAGTTGCGCTGCAAGATCGGATTGGCAACGGCACATACAGCCGTGTTCTATAAATAGTGCCTGGGAAAAAACACTTTGCAGGCAGGCCCACAGATGCAGCTACACGCTGCAGATACGGATACGAAATCGAACGAATGCAGAGTCGGGTGTGTGTGCCACGGCATGCACTTGAACTCCGCATTCACATGTTGTGTGTATTATCACATGCCTCAAATGCCTGCACACAAAATAATACACACAGACTTGTGCACGTACATTTATTCTATTTTTCAATTTTTTGTGTTTGGTTTTCAAGATGTTTCGGAGTGCACTTCAAGTACGTTACAATTTTGGTCTATTTTCGGCAGCTTGGGAATACCTCGTGGATAGGAAGGGGAAAATGAAGGGAAATTGCCCTGATAACTGTGATTTCTTAATGCATGGAAACTCCCATGGAAACATATATTTAATGAGCAACTTTATCGTTGCCATAGCCCATTTTTCATGGAATTAGATACCCTTGCCCAACAACACGAAGGTCTGATAAGCCCTCACAGTGGGGCAAGCCTTTCGCCAATACTTTTTCGTACCTTCTAGTTAAATATATGTCCAAAATTTGGGGGGAAAAATAGAGGATATTGGAAAAACTAGCACCTAACATCTAGTCTTTTACATTAAATAAGCAAATAAAATAAAATACCTTTGATTTTTAGCTGACTAAAACTATACAGAAACTATATGAAACTCTGCTCAAGAATATTTTCCAATTCAAGGGCATTTTCCTGGGTTTCCCTGCACTGGTCCCACTGTACTTGGGCATCAGATTTGCGCGTGTGCGACTGCATTTCTCCCCTAACCCCTGGCACCCCTCCTCGCAACCAATACGCTCTTAAGTGTGTCTGCTCTTGAATTTCAAATGGAAACGAGCAGACAAACAATCTATATATTATATTCCATTTGTATTGCAGCCCGAAATGCCTGTTCCAAGTGTAATTTGGATATTTCATGGGTGGAGCGGAGCGTACTGTAAATCTCAGTCCCGGAACGAAGCCCTCCATTTCACTTGACTCATCTGGGACTTCTGCCCCTCAACCATAAGGGAAAAGGGAAGGAACCCTTCGAGGGACAATTAGCTATCGGGCCTGGGAAAACATTTCCCACAATTTTCGTCGAGTGCGTGCCCGCGACACTGTTTCTGGTGCAAGTGCACACTGTTTCTGGGGCGTCTTCTCTTTGGGAGTGCTTAAATGTTTCCTACACGATATATTATTCAAACTATTCATTGGTCATTGCTTTATTCTTACTGCTAGCCTCGTAAACTTTATTTTTGGGGGTGTTCCGCCCTGCACCACTCGGTGGGGTCCCCCAATTTGCATCGCCTTGTCACATGCAACTTACCCCGAGCCACACCCCAGTTCCCACGCTTCCAGCTGGAAGTTTTGTTCGGGTTGAGTGGTGTTGGAGCTGGCGGATCCATCGCTGGGAGGGGCGGACAAGTTGTCAGCAGTGCTGCTAATGAACTGCCCCCGTTCGTAAGGCATCCATGTTACTCCTTCCCCAAGCACTGCCTCTCAAGTGCCCGCCAAAGTTTGGGAAAGATCCAACAAGTGGACGGCCCCTTATTCATCGACCATCAGTCCGTTTATTCACCTGTAAAACTCATAAAACGCGGCGAGGGTATGAAGCAAAACAGTACGATTTGCGACGATTTGCAACGATTTGCGATGATTTGCGGATCGGGGCAAATGTCTCTGGCAACATGTGTTTGACCCCCCTGCCACACCCACCTTCCCAGTGGCAGCGGCACTGCCGCACTCGCCGATCGCGTGCAACATCTTGGCAAATGCTGCCCCTGGAAAACTGCAAGCGAGGCAATGGCAAGCTGGCAAGCTGGCAAACAGCAGCGAGCGTGGGAAATACGCGCTTGCCGCAATCTCAAAGAGCCATTTGAAGTGACACAAAAAGGGCGCGACTCCAGCTGGCTGGGCGCTGCGATTCCCGCTCAAAATCCATTCAGACACGAGGGCCCTACCGCAGTGCGCGCCTCAAGTGAGCCATGAGCCATGAGCCATGAGCCATGAGCAGAGTCACAACACCAGATACCCGTCAAGTTTAGCAGAGGCGAGGGGATCAGAATTAAGCCCGAAAGCGATTCCGTAATGGGCATTACGCGATTCTGTAATCATTCTAATGGGCATTACGCGATGCAGTGTCGAGTGGCTGGGAGATACCTCAAGAAACTGCCAGAACCGATTCAATTCTCCAGGAGGATCTTGTTCATTACGTCAGTGGCCCCTCAAAGTTATGACCGCTCTGAATTATGAATCTCAGTGCCCTACTCCTCGGCCCCTCCACTCCACGTAAAGTAAACAAAAGCCGGCCGCAAACTTTGCCAGGCATCGGCACTTTTTTGGTTTGTTTTGATTGCTTTGGCTTGCCAGGCATGCGCAGCTGACTTGGCTGCAGCGTCGACTGCGGCGTCTGAAACCAGAGATGATGTGCGGAAATTATGCATTCGTGAATGCATCACTTTTGTGTAACAGCCAGGTAATACTCTGTAGGCCGGTGTCTCATTAAACTGGTTGGAAATTCGCTGTTAAAGGGAAAATTAACTTCAACTAGCTGCAGTTTTCCAATTTCAAATTGTAGTTCGTTTTNTTTGCCAGGCATCGGCACTTTTTTGGTTTGTTTTGATTGCTTTGGCTTGCCAGGCATGCGCAGCTGACTTGGCTGCAGCGTCGACTGCGGCGTCTGAAACCAGAGATGATGTGCGGAAATTATGCATTCGTGAATGCATCACTTTTGTGTAACAGCCAGGTAATACTCTGTAGGCCGGTGTCTCATTAAACTAAGGTTACCCCAAATTCGCTGTTTAAAGGAAAATTAACTTCAACTAGCTGCAGTTTTCCAATTTCAAATTGTAGTTCGTTTTGTATTGTTTCAGCCAACTGCGACCGAAAAAGCAATCTATCCCTTGGGCCCGCCTATACGGGGTATGCAAGAGCTGTCCCACTCAACTCGATTGGCGCACTATGTCACTGCAGTTCACTTCAGTTACCGCAGACACGGCGAGCCATTTGGAACACAATTTCTCCGGGCCGACAATCAGAGACAGCATGTCGAACCAGAGTCGAAAACCAGGTGACCGGAACCAGGACGAGCCCTTAGGCGGCTGGGCAGGGGCCGTGTCCAGGACATATCAGTACCGCAAGGTGATGAAGCCCTTGCTGGAGCGGAAGCGAAGGGCGCGCATCAATCGCTGTTTGGAAGAACTGAAGCACCTGATCAAGGATATATCCTATATGGTGAGAATGCAGGAATAGTGCTTTACTCCACCGGTATTCAATGTTCAATCGTTTTCTCCAAGGACGCCGATGCCCTGGCCAAGCTGGAGAAGGCGGACATCCTGGAGCTGACCGTCCACCACTTGCAGGACAGGCAACGTCCTGCCGCAGGAGCAGGAGCAAATAAAACGCAACACCAGCGGCTGGCCATGGAGCGGTACTGGAGCGGTTTCCGGCAATGCGCCCTGGAAGTGTCCCGATTCTTGCAACGCCACGATCGCCAATTGAACGCCGAGTTGCTGGAGGCCATGAAGAGCTTCTTGCCACCTCAACCGCTGCCACCTCTTTGGCGTCCCTGGTAACCCTGAGCGCTACGCCTTTGCCATTGCAACCAAGTTCCTTACCTCATCCATAGTTCTAAGCCTGCTTCGATTCACAGCCTGTTTTGGCTTCTATTGTAAACTTAAATTGTTTTATTTGGCCCAAGTGTGGTTTTCTCATTTAGATCGCAATAATAAACTTGTGAGTCTGTAACTTTTCAGAGTGGGCTTGTGGAGTGTGAAAATAATCGAGTGGTGACAAACACTTGCTTATTGCATTTGAATGCTAAATTAGGTATTGTTTATTTTAAATATAATGCACACAAAGTAAGGTTGCTTTTTGTTTTGTCTTCTCGCTATCAGTAGAAGTATTATTAACGCTTATAAGATACCCAAAAAAATATATATTATATGTGTATATTTAGTCGACAAAAAGAGTTGATTTGTTTCGATTGGAGAAGTTGGTGTGTGAATTTTTGTTGTGTTCCGGGGCTGCTTGGGTTCTCAAACGTTCCGTGTCTTATTTACAAAACATGTAGTTTACAATATTTTTCAAATATTAAGTATAAGAAGCGCGAAAAATTGATTGTTGGCTGCAGTTTAACGAGTAGTTTTCAGATATCCCCGTCGACCTGTTGATTTGTATTTGTTGCATATATGTATAGGTATATTCATTGTTTATAATATATGTATATAGATATCGTTTTGTTTTTGCTTATTTATTTCTCAGGCATGCAAACAAGTGCTGTGTGTGTGTGAGTGAGTCTCCTAAATACAAATCGTATCCAACAATAAATCTATGCAAAAATCATTGCAAATTGCACAAGTAAAATACAAATTCCGGGGACTTTTATTCAAAAGTATATGTATATAATAAATATGTGTATATAATTACCAATATCTGGGTATGCGCGTATATAGATTTATATAGATCTTCTTCCGTAATCACTAAGTAAATATTATATTTATAAAGTGGGTTTACAATTAGAGAAGACGACGTTGGGGTTGCGGGGCAATTAAAAACATTTCGAAATGGAAAGCATTACGGAAAACTGGATTGGGAATCGAACATGGACATCGGAGACGAGTGTGGATAAGTCTGAAGCATTATCTACCGACCGATTCCAATCTGAAACCTCAGCGGCAAAGTAAAAGGTTTGCTATAGCAATTGCTGCACAATTTTAGGCATAATTGAGGTGTTTTTTTGTGTTTTTTTTTTTTTTTTGTTTGTAATCTACAAGGCAACACTATTTTTTAAGGTTTTTGCTAATTCAAGGTAATATCTATGATGATTACGTTTGAGTAACAATGGAGATGGATAAAGAAACCAAACGACAACTTAACAGGGCTCCTACAAACAATTGTTTTCGTTTTCTACGATCGAAAGCTGAACCACATATAAAATATAGAAATTATTTTAGCTTGGTGATAACCAAAACGGAAGTCATGTATGTCAGACAGAGAAAGAGCGAGCGAGCGAGAGAGAGAAAGAGAGTGAGAGAGTGGGAGAGTGAGAGAGATAGTGATAGGCGCGATAGTGATATAGAGAAATGAATATGATGAGTGCCAGGACACCGACAACACATGTGTCCTGCCACCGTGGTTTTCCCATGAGAATTGATCGCTGATTGGGCGAGAGTTTTCTTTTGAAGTTTAAGGCATTAGTAGTAAGTAAGTAATAGTAAGTAATTAATACGATATAGTTTCAAGCTCTGGTTTTAGAAAGAGGTGTATGTGGGGTATACAAAAAAAATCGGAATACAAAACTTGATATTCTCATGCAAAAAACCTTTATCAAGAATTTTCCTCAATTTTATTGTAGTATTATATTTATTATTAGTCCGTATGGCAATGGAATAAAATGCTCAAATGGTGATGGGCCATAGCAAAATTAGGTTGATTGTCAAGCTCGATGAGAGGCGATTAATTTGTTGATCGATTGAAGACTTGAGGAATCGTTTTCATGCCAACATGCTGGAAGCCGGCGGAACTCCTAGTTTCTAGTCGTGTGCGAATTTTCGATTAGCTAACAAACAGAGTGTGTGTGCTTAGATTCGATTTAAAATAAGTTGAAGCTTTATATTAAGATAAGGGCTTAGTTAGATATTTTGCTTTAAGTGTAGCAATAATTTCGATTATCAACAAGTTCGATTATCAACAGTTAGCGCACATGGCTGGGCACAAAAAAACTTCAGATCGAGTAACAAACTGGTATGAAAGCATCTAAGCCAATGGCGGCGGTTAAATATTGCTCGTTAAATATGTGTATAAGTATATCTGTATCTTTCTAAATAGTTTAAGTAGATGCAGCGATATTTAGCGCCAACAAAAAAACGTTCCAATTATGTAAGTAACGCTTGGCTATTTCAATAGTTTTTCGTTGGCAAGCATTTCAATAAAAATGCCATGGCTGCCTAATATTCAATTAATGCATACTGCTGTATTTTTGGATTTCTCTATATACTCGTATATTAAATACCTATATTATCCATACTTCTTTTCGACTTCGATTGGTGTTTTCAACTTTATATTTTTTGCGAAAGCTTTCCAATAGTTTGCCTGTTGTTAATTGAATTGTATGTAAATATGCATATTTCATTTGGTTTTAGTTGGAATTTCACTGCAGGCATTCGCTGCTGGGGGTGATTTTTGCTGAGGAAGGGCCGCAAACGCAGTGAGCCCACCAAAATATTGTTGCTGGAGCAATGGCATACATTTAACTATGCATTCATGGGTGTTTGTTGTGTGTGTGTGGGTGGGGGGGGTTGGAGCTTGTTTCCTGCGGAATTCGTTGTCTCGTATCACTCGTCACTATCGCTCCTCCTCCTGCACCTCCTGCACCTCCTGCTCCTCCATGCCCCCTGGGCCCTGACTCGCCCCCTACCACGGCCCCGCCTCCCGGCTAGGACTACAGGTCCTGCGGTTAATCACCACCTAAACTTAACGCCTGCACTATACGTGGATCAGCCTTACTGCCCTCACGAAACTCCTCTAAGGTCAAGCGATCGTCGTGATTCTTGTCCATCTGGTCGAAGATCTTGTCCACCCGCTTCTGCGGCGTATTCTCGTCCTCCGTTTGAGGCTGCTGGCCCTGAAAACGAGTGGTCACTGGCCTCAAGGCTCGGGCTCACCTCTGCACGTGCATACTTACCACCATCTGGTAAATGGCATCCACAATGTTGTACATTTCCTCGCGCGTAATATAGCCATCATTGTCCACGTCGTACAGCCGGAAGGCCCCTGCGAATGGTTCATGTGTTGCAGTTGGAAAATCATTGGGAAAACGCTACTCACAGTGCAGCTTCTCGTCCAGATTGCCCCGCGATGTTATGGACAAGGCTCGGATGAACTCCTCGAACTCGATGGCCCCGTCCTGCCAAAATATCCAACGATTACATAATCATATTGTATGTATGTTTTATTGAAAAGCTCACATTATTTTCGTCGAAGACGCGAAAGACCAACGAGGCAAACTTGCTGGGGTCGCCGTCGGGGAAGAATTGCTTATAGATTTTGATGAAGCCCTGCAGGATACAAAGTTCAGCAAACAGGACGAGAAGAGAAGAAGAGCGAAAGAGAAGGGGAGAGGCGGGGAGACAAGGACACAAGAACGGTTAGACGAGCGAGTTATTAGTGGAGTTGTTGTTGTTGTTGGTTGTGGTTTCGCCCCCACCCGTTTGGGGTTCTGTTGAAATTTTTATTGTATTTGCGTTTTTTTTTTTTCTTCAGCTTTTCAGTTGAGCAAGCAAGTCAGAAACTAGTCACATAAAATAGCATTAGAGTGAAATTTTTCGAAATTCAGTAGCTAAGTGAAATAAACGATGTTCCGTGTGGGTGGGCGTAAGGTGTGCAAACGAGAATTTATATGCTGTGCTCGGGGGTAGGGGAAGGTGTGTGTCTGCGTCTGATTCGGAGTATTGCAAGTTATTTGCAACGTTGCAACTTCCAATCGAAAATACTTGAAATTGTCAATCAATGAACGAAGGCGGCCCCGCCCCCACAGCTCTAAATAACTTACATTGCAGCTTGAGGCCAGAACTAACTTAGTTGCCAAAGAATTTGATATATTAACACAGTTGGCAGAGATTTCCATTGCCGAATATCTCGTTAAATAAACAAGAGGTGGCATGCATTCCCAGGTTCACCCTAATATCCTCTCCAACCGCTGGACAAATTGTATTTATTTTATTCAATCCACAAAAGTCAGCTGCCCAAAAAGAATCAAACCGCAGTCGTGTGGGGGCGGGTAGTGTGCCCGGCTTAAATAAAGCATACAATACAAATGTGCATGTACAGTTTTGTGCAAAATGAGCCACAATAAGAGGATTCCGAGTGCGGTCAGACTGCACGAAGGCGATAGTGATGGTAAGGATGATGATGATGATGATGATGATGTTGATAAAGGTGATGGGATAAATCTTGTACTTTGAGGTGGGTACTCACTTGTTCGGTCAGCAAACCATTGGGGCAGTCTTTTAGAAAGCCTTTGTGCCTTTTGGGGTTCGAAGTTCAGAGATGTCAGATGTCAAAAGATAGCGGGATAGCACACACAGGAAGTGAATGACAGAGAGTGTGTGGATAAACAGGGGAAGAGAAAGAGAATAGATTAGCATAAAGGGACAGCGACAGGATAGCGGTAGATTTGCAGAGAAGAATCGGTGGGGCGAGGCAGCAATAATAATAATAATAATAATAAAGATACCAGTAATAATAACAATAATATCCAACAGGGAGGATTAAATTAAAAACCAATAAAGCCCGAAACATACACACAGCAAGGGCCAATAAATGAATCACAAATATTGACACCGAAAATTGTTTACATTCACATTCACAGGCACACTAACACACACACACACAGACACACACAAGCAGACAGGACTCTGGCCATTTGCATGTTACATTTTATTTACACTCTGCCGGCGCCGAAAATAATTTTCGCGCCCCGATCAAATTTTGCTTGGCATTCAATCATTAATTATGAGTAGTAAGTATCCTTGAAGAGAGAGATATCCTTGTGAAAAGTATATAGAAGCAATCGAAACGGAAACACAAAACCAAACAAAGAGTACATTTCCGTATGTATACAAGTACAATAATATAAATAGAAAATAGGAAACAAAGCGCAGGCAGGAATCCATAAAAATGCTTACCATTGACGAATTTCCTTTTCGGTGACTGCAAGCATGAAAAAAAAAGGCAGGAAAATTCGAGATTAGTGAAGAGCAATTGTAGAGGGAACAATAAAAGGGACTAGGGGCTAAGCGGCCGCACTTAGTTACGCCTCAAGGACCCCGGGGCTATCATTCTAAATATCAACAACTCAACCCGCTCCAGGGCAATCGAATAGCCCGGCCCCAAACGCACCCCAGACCCCTAGACCCCTCTGGATTCGCCGCTGCTCAAGTGCCTTTGCCTCTGAGCCCCTGAGTTATGGCGGCTTAAGTTGCTCCAAGTTGCTTCTCGGCTGCCCTTGGAGATTGATGGCGTTCACTTGACAGGCTTAGCGAACTACCACACACATATAGACGCAGCCACCCCCCCGCCCGGGTCCCTCGAGCCTCCATAATTGTACGAGTATCTGCGATTTTACTGAGCCGTCGAGATACGATAACTCGCGTACCACGCTGCGTATGAGTAATTTGCAAGAGCACACGTAGCAGCGCATAGAGCTCATTCTATAAATCACTTGTTTAATTAATTACCAGCGTTCAGTGCCTGACAACTGCACAGCCGCGAAGTGCAGGTGCCCATACAGTAAATTCCCAGAGGGCCATCAGCCCGGATGTATGCTATATTTTCATAACCTTCTACAAATGATCGATATTTTCTACAAACTTGTTGAAATTCGATGCAATTTCGATACAAACTCACATCTTTAATGCTTTTTAGATAGATGAAGCAGCTTTCATGGCAATTACATTTTCACGGCAGGTAAGTCGGGGATTTTCCGTTTTCAAAAGCCAAAAGCGGGAAAATTTTTAGTCGATTAGCCAGAAATCCTAATAGCTTGTAATTCGCAGCTTTTAATGTAATTCCCAGCCAACGGATTTAAGCCGTTTTCCCAGCATCAATTACTTTTCCTTGTTTTTTTTGCTGCTGATTTGGGTAATAGAACCGAAAAGTACAACTCCGAGGCGCGTGCATAAGCTAAAAGCACTTAGAAAATGAAAAAAAAAGAATAGGACAAAGCTGCTGTCCTAAAGAGGATAGAGATGTATGCACATAGGTGATGGCCGGACCTTTTTTTACTCTCCGAGGGTCTTTATTTTTTGTTTGCTGTGTTTAACACCCGCTACTCGTCATTACAGGGTATCCATACCTACTATAATCGATAAGTTGGGACATGGAACCCCTAATCGATATGAATTATCGATCTGCAACAATCGAATTTGTAACATTATTAGTTCGTTTGCTGTACTACATATTGGAATAAAATTCCCCAAAGATATATTCGTTATTGTATTGAAAAACAAGTTATAATCTCAGTTTCTACATTAATGTTGCCCTGAAATTTAAGTGAATGTCAATCCAAGTACTGGGTATTTATAGTCTAGATGGAAACTCTCAACTCAACTCTCAACACTTATACTTTTTATTATTTTTCTCCTTGTGTTTGTGGGAAGGACAAGCTAACCTCTGCGGCACCCGAACCCTAAATTAAGCTTCAGCTGGCGCACGCACTTCAAATTGGCCGCGAATAGGGCCTATGCGTGTACGTATATTAGGCATACTCGTACACACAGAGCTCGTGTATCTAAACAAGCCCGACAGCGGCTGCAGGACCATCCACACCACGTACACGGTCCTTCCCCACTCACACTCCCTCTGGCATTCACGTGGCCCCAACAAGCTTTTAAAAGTCTGCGCACGCCAACGCGACGACTAAGTAAGCTCTAAGGAGCGTTATCCTTGCGTATCCTGCGATGGCGGCCGACGACTTTTTCTGCGGCCACATGAATAATACATATATGCGGCCCGCCCCCTTTTTTTTTGCCCCGCCGGCTCTAAAGCAAATTAGTTCATAGCCCGCCCCCGCAGAGTCCGCTGCCAAAGCACCTTACGGCCCCAAGGCGATCGCTGTCGCGCTTCTGTGCCATTCCATAATTAAAGTCTAGGCGGCTTTAAAGAGGATCGGTGGGCATTCCCTTCAAGATTAATCCCCAAAACATTTAAAAACCCGCATCCCGGTTTCAGTGTTTATGTTAAAGACACCTTTTTGCCTCAAGCGTTTATTTAATCTTTGTCGCCTTCAAAAAGTGTTGGGCTTCCTCATTTATTCCATTTACATTTTTTTTTCCGCACAAAAAGAGGCCAAAACTTCGCCCCGTTTGGCCTTCTTGTGTTGTTGTATTTATTTAATTTAATTTTAAACTGATTTAATTTCAACTTTTTGCACACACGCAAAAAAGGAATGAATGAAAGGATGAGAGAGTTGGGAGCGGGGGAGCGGGGGAGGGACCCTGTGACACAGCAAGGACTTCCCGCTGGGTGTGGCCACATGCTAATTAATGAACGGCTGCCAAAGGACCCGCCCCACATCCTCCCGAGCCTTTCGTGCTGCTGGGAAAGCGGAAAAGCGTGGAAAAACTGAAGCGAACTTAAAATGAGCTGCGAGCTGCATGCGGGCCGCACAAACGCAGAACCAGGGTGGCTCTTGTTTCTTCCTTTTTTCGCATGGAGCCAAGAATGTGGCTCTCAAATATTTACCAAACTTGATTAGGTCCCAGGCGGGGCAACAAGTGACCTCGGCTTAGCCCTGGAGTGAAAAAACAAAACAAAAAAAAATCCCCCGAATAAAAACAAGAAACACGTCGCACACACATCGCATGTCTGCGGTTAACCCCTTGCTGCTGGGGTTGCTGCTGCTGCTGCTGCTGCCGGTGGTAGCGGCCTTGCACGCAACTGAAACGCAACTCCTCGCAGCTCGTCGTGTGTCCTGGCCAGGTCCTGCCGCCCCAGCACACCCGCAAAAGGAGGCAACACACACGGCCAATTGGTTTTTGGCCAACGGAGTGGAATTGCAACAGACGAGGCCCCAGATCATATCTAAAATTGCTTCGCTGGAACAAACAGCGCCAGTGCATTCACCCACTAATTAATCCCGATCAGATAGCTCTAATTAATTCACAAGCCCCGGACGCACTGGGAGAAAAATCGAATACACAAACAGACACACCTCGATGGGGGATGAGAAAAGATGAAGTTGCCTTCCCGATTAATGCAGCCAATTGAGTTATAACATTCGGAAAGTAAAGCTATTGCAACAGTAATTGGAACCTTGGGTTTCCTAAATCGCACGAATATCGGCTTTCGTAGGTTTAAATGTTGAAGTGTTTGCGAAACGTAGAATTTCAGGGCTTATAACTTTTAATTATACCTTTTGAGGACTCAACTTTGTCCACAAATTGCATGCTCGTATGTATGTGAGGGCTGAAAACTTTTAGCTCTGGCTAAAGCTCATATTTCAAGGTATGCCTTGGACTTTGTGTTGTGTGGAAAACCAAGATAATTAACCGTCACAGCGTTGACTGAGAAGGAAAATCCAGTTACCCATAAAGGCATAATTTTACACAGTCCTTGCCCAAACGCGCTAGCTGAGCTTAGTCCTTCCCAACTCCAAACTCCTCGAGGTGATCATGTCGACAAATAAGCAGTTTCTGTTCTCCAATGATTTTCAGATTGAGTTGAGTGGAATTTCCCCCACATGCCTGCCAATTTTCACACACATAATACAAAATGTTGGGCTGCCTGGGAGCCATTAGAAGTTGACTGAAAGCACATCATAATTTTCCATCGATTGGCCATTTTCTTGTGTCGTTAGAGGCCTCCATGCCTCCATTGAATGGAAGCCAACTATCGACAGAGTCCATGAATGGGTAGCGGGGGCCGGGAGCCGGCGGAGAATGCAACGACCAGTGCCGGTGCCATTAGCAAATTATACGAAACATGTGTGCCAAGTGGGGGCGAGGACTTGCAGAAGGACCCGCACAATGGCAGCTGCAGGTACACTCGAATTTTCAATTGAAATTTTCAAGTTCAATATTCAACATATTCCTGCTGCAATGGGAGCTACCTTCCTCTTGTAGAAGTCTACATCTTGACTCTGTTTTAAATGATATTTAATACGTGTTTTTTCCCGTAACTTTCTCTCAGTGCCCGGACCGGGGTCCTTGTTTGGCTCTGCACTGCTTGTTGCTGGTATACATTTGATTTCCACTGCTAAATGCCAGACAAAATGTCAGGACAATCGTAGTGCACTCTTAACCACTCGCACTTCCCTTCAGAGGGAGGCAGCAGGCATCCCAACAAGTGCAATAATAATTTCAACATTGAAGTGAATTTTGAGTGCCCGCCAATGCGTGCGAAATCAGCTGGGAGGAGACATCACAGTATCGTCCTGGCTGGGGTCCTGGCATCTTCTTTCGCAATATTCGTCGCATCGCAATCGCAATCGCAACCCCTACCGTACGGCTGTGTCCTGGATCCCATGTCCTGTGCCCTGCCCTGCCCTGTCTGTTTGCATAGCGGAATGCATGTGCCAAAGCCAAATGAATGCGGTTTCGAATGCTATTGCAATATGACATTGCGCTGCAGCGTGTCGCTGTAGCGTGGTGGTGGGGTCACAGGGGGGGCTGCCGGGGTCACATGTCCCCCGGCAAGGGTCGTGTGTTTTAGTTTTATAAGCGATTTGGTCTCCCGTCTGCTCTGCGACTCTGTGACTCTGCGACTGTTTGTCGAAGCGTAAAACAAACAGAAATTGACATGAAAGCTGGTCGGTCGGTCGGGGGGTTGGGAAAAGAAATCAAATGTTGCACACATATCAACTTGTTAGTTTTTCCATCCACGCCCCCCTAATCTATCCCCACTGAGTTGCCCTTTCCACTGCTCAAAGGACTATTTAAAACCCTTCAATTTCGCACAATTTCCTAACTTTTATCCGACTAAAACTCAAAAGTTGGCTTCATTATATTCGCCAATACGTATATTTTAGCTGTTGGACAATTCCCGGATAATTCGATTAATTGATGGAATTTTAAGTGAGAGACCGCCATCCATCAATTGCTTTATTGAGCACACACCAAAAACATTTTATTAGCAGGATTATGCAACAAGAATTAAATGAATTTATGGCGTTTATCGCAGCAGAGTGGTGCAGTCGAGCTCATAAATACTCGTAGTTGAATATTTGTTTTCCAAAATTCGAGTAATATTCGAGGTCCATAAATCGAACGAAACGGAGCACACAGAGCGTGTGCGCAAAGTTGGCAACAAAAAAGTTGGAATAAAATGCATTGTACAATACAGTAAGTACTCAGGGCAGCAAAAGTATTGCCTACTTGAGGCAATAAACAATAAAAGAGCACTTTTAAAGCTCAAACTGCAATTGAAGCGAGCAGCAGCAGCAGCAGCAGCAGCAGCGAAAGGATGCGGAAAGGGTGGCCAAAAAGGGCGGCTTGGATGCTGTTGGCCCCAGGGCGTTATGGCATGTGCAACTATTAGAAAATACGTATACGAGCATGTGCCTTCGGTGCCTTTAGCCCCCCATTTGCTGCACTCTACTCTGTCCAAGAAATGATATAAAACATGAAATGGAACAGCCAGGCTGGGGCTGGGGCTGGGGCTGGAGTACCTCTCGGTATGAAATACCCTGTAGCTGGCAGCAGGCAAATCGAAAATTGTGGGAAAATAGCTGGCAAAAGCCATCGGATGCCTACTGAAGTAATTCCCGTTTAATTGGCATTTAATTAAGCTGACAAATTCAGAAAGCAATAATAGCAAACCTAGCCGAGATACTTGTATTTGCATATTTACATGACAGCCAAATTGGCTTAGGAATTAGTAGAATGTTATTGGCCATGTTTTGGCCAAAGGCAATGGCCATAAGTAAAATAATTACTGGCTTTGACTTTGTGCAAATTCGTGTGACAATTAGAAAGCCAGAAAGCCAGAAAACCATAAAGCGGCTTTTAAGTTGAAAGAATTACATTTTGACAGGCAACTTGCCGGAGAGCAAGTTTATTGCATTTTCCAATTACAATGAAAGCTCAAACGCAGACCAGGACTTAAAAAGTACAATTTATTGGACGCAAATGTGGTTTCAATTGAAATTCGATCTCTAAGCCTTTTATCAACAATTGCCGCTGGGTATGGCCGCCGCCGAGAGAGCCGAAAACTCGAAAAAAATAACGAATGACCGCAGCATTTTCCGGGAAATCGTACGGGGAAAAAACGATGTAATGTTTGGGCTCACGTTGCGTTTTGGAGCTGCCAAAAAGGCTTTCAGGATTTCAGGGCTTGAGCTTTTTGGTTCAAGGCTTCCAACGCAGCGAACACTAAATGATTTATAAGGGGGCCGCAAAGGGGATGGATGTACTCGTACTCGTACTCGTACTCACAGTATGTGTCTGTTGTCAGGCGATCGATGGTGTCCTGCTTCAATTTAGAGTTCTTCTTGCCCATGGCTACCGGCTCTCCTGCTCCTGCTCCTGCTCCTGCTCCTGCTTAGTGTCCTATATATGTGGTATGTGGTGTATCTGTATCCTTGTTGTTGTTGCACACGGTCACTGCGGTGACAGGTTGCCGGTATGTAATTGGGGGAACGTGTCTTATCCGCTTTTTGGGCCTCGGTTCGATCTGCAAGTACAAGTGGCAATGCCAGATTAAAGATAGTCATCGTATCAGGCCAGAGCCGGGGAAAAGCTGTGCACCTGCCACGGCCAGATGGCTGGGTGGTACGAGTACTTTGATATTTAAGCACGTCACCCACTGAAACACTGAAACACTGAAACAGTGAAACGCTGAAACGCCCTCGAAAGCGGGGCGGCAGTGCCGTAACAGTGCCGAAAACAAGGCAAAGAACAACCGCAACGACAACAGCAGCCGCAGCACAATGATGATGGCAAATTGTCCTTCGGGCTCTGCAGTCCCGCCTGCCCAGTCCCTGTCACCCATCCACCACCACCCATCACCCACCATCCACTACCATCCATCACAGTGCGTCATTCAACTCGTCTAAGCCCCAAAAACATTCAAAAGCGGCTCAGCACTTGCCGAATTTTGGCCGCTTGCCGAATATTCCGGTACCTAAATAATTAAATTTGCCTCGAAAGGGCAATAAATAAATACAATAAATGTGTATCTTGATTGCTGGCGTCTCGGCTATCGAAAATCCTAATTAATAATTCATGATAATTACTCAGTTACCTGACAGTTCTTGATTTATCGCCAACGAAAATACGAACTGGGGGATTTTATTTATTTTCTGCGAGCTTTTTGTCGGGCAAAAATCAATGGAAAATACTACTCTACTGCGGAGATATTTTATACATCAAATTAAGCAATTTATAATGAAAATACTCTCAATTACAGGGTATGAGTTGCGTGTGTTTGAGAATCGTGCAGCAGCTCCTTGCTAGCTTTACCTTTTCGGGCTTTGTATGGCGTTGACGATGGCGACGATAATAGAAGCGACAGAGCAATGTCTACAAGTTTCCCCTCCCCTCCCTTCCCCCCTTGAGTTGCGTAATTAAAATTTTAATAATTTCCCAGGCAAGTCGCCCGTAGATGCCACTCCATGGGAATCGGCCCCCGGAACGGAAACTGCCTTTCTTTTCGGGGACAAAACTTTTATAATTCCCTGTTGCCACTTGACAAGCAAATTGCGTGAGACTTTAATTGACTTTGAATTGGAAATGGCGATGCCACTGGAGCACTGAAAGTTGAGGACGAGAAAAGCCTCCCCCCCCGTCCGTCCCCGCAAATCACTTTTTCCCGACTCACGTGTGTGTCGTAATAATAATTTATGAGCCCAAGGAGCTCAAGCAGCAAAGTACAATAAGAGCGATGGACTTAGGGGCGTAATTAGGCTCCGGAATCCGTGAAGAAATCATTACAAATTAGACAGAAACTTGCATAACGCAATCGTAAAGGATCTGGAGTCCTGCCAGCCATCCTGCCAGCCATCCTGCCCGCTATCCGGTCCCCCACTGACGCTTATTTTCATATTTCATTTCGCATTTTGCTTTTACGAGTTGCGGACAAATTTTGATGGCGGCCCTGACGGAAGGCAAGGCGGCGAGGAAAATGGCCAAGAAAATGGCAAAGGAAAAGCAACTTTTGATGAAATTCCCAGGCGCCGCCACCACCGCATGGATTCCTACGGTTTCACTGCCCGTTTTATTCAACGTGTGGACACAGACACAGACCACGATGACAATTCTCAAAGTTAACTGCCAGCACTGAGGGAAATCGGGCAGTCTAAGGGCTTAAGACAGCGGTGGGCAGTCCATAGCTCATTCACCAAAAGGCTGTGAATGTCTCGAGCATAAGGCTATCGACATGTGCAAGTGTAGACCCTTTTTTTAATTTTTTTGGCCGGCTCCCAAGTGGAAACTCTGTGCCCACCGCTGGTTTAGAAGGTTCTCTGAAATTCCCCAGGTACTGGATTAATTTTCCCCAGCAATAAACTCTATGCAGCGTTTTCTTGGCAGTAAAAAAAACCTTCGCCTTGGGAAAGCCATTAATTTGAAGTAACGCTGTTTATTATGCCGCAAACGGCCGGAAATGAATTAGAAAATAATCAAGCGAAATCATAAATAATGAAGCTGCATGCATTGATGATGACCCAACTGGCTGGACTGAGAGGACATTCCTGGGAGACGTTTCGCAGGAAAAAGGAAGAAGCAAAGGCAAAGGAATGACGGCCTGGAAAAGGGCAAATGTTCTTGCCATGAAGGTGATGCAACGTTGCTAACGAACGGTCGTCCTTTGAAGCCACCAGCCCGCCCGCACCCCCCCTTTCTGCAGTTTCTTAGTTCGGTTCCTGGAACCGTCTGCTCCTGCTCCTACATATCTGCTCCCCTGCGGAAGTTGTTTGTGCCAGCTGTCTCGTCCTTCGTTCCGACTTCGTATCGCCGCCATTTATTCGCCAGTGTCTGTGAGTCGGAAATTGAGAGGAAAGAAAATTCAGCATACTTTAAGGCGCCTTCGCCTCAGAGTCTCAGTCTCAGTCTCAGTGTCAGTCATGGCTTTGATTCCGATACCCACTTCCCGACACCGCCACCGCCCACACCGCCCACCTGGCATTACGCGACTTCCGGCCAGCCCCCCACATGCAGTTTGCCAACTTTGCGAAGTCTGTTGGGGAAGAGAGGGGGGGGGAATTATATAAAACGGCCAACGGGCCGTCAAATTGAATAATTGCCAAACGACTTGTAAACAAGTTGCCATATTTTTTTGCCAATGCTAATTTGTTTGCGACGGAGACAAAGGCGAAAGGCGAGCAGCAACTTTTTCGCCCCTCTGCCGCCTGCTGGATGGCTGGCTCACTTTAATTGGCCCGCCAAGCGAAAACTCGATCAAACTTTCGATTCATGGCAGGGATAAGTAAATTAGCCAATAGCCATCGCCAGTGTCCGGGGGTACAGTCAAAGTTCCCGGCAAATTGGATGGAGCACAAACGAAGTAAATTTGTTTCATTTTCGGGCAGGGCGAGGCCATAAATTTGTTGGCTTACCCCCAGTGAATACTCAATTTTGCGGACTCCAAAAGTTTAGCCTGTGGCCGCTGCTGCTGCTGCTGCTGCTGCTGCCTTCAAATCATAATTTTCCAGAAACAAATTAAGATGCAGAGTTGGTGCTGCGACGAGCACGTCCTGCTTTATTTCGCCCTTTAATGGAATTTTTAAGCAAACAATCATTCTCGCCATCTAACTCGACAACAATCAGGCAGCAGCAGTTTTTGGGCATCCGGCCAAGGAAAAGTTTTTACTCGTAGGAAAATCAAGTAACTTCACTTGTTCCCAGCTAACATAGTTCCACAAAAACCCCTCGTTTACCTCTCATATTTTATTCTGTTTCCAAAGTTGTCAGCGTAATCACCCGAGATTTTGAGCGATTGAATGGAAATGTCCCCGTCAATATCGTTCGTTGCCTGGCCAACTCAACCCGGGCTTATTAGCCCGCAAAAAAGCCACTACCCCCAAAAAGTTGGACAGTATCTCCCGTGTGTGTGTGTGTGTGTGGCTATTAACCTGACCCCTGACCCCTTGGCGTGCGTGTGTGAATTATGCAAATGGGCGGGCGGCGAGGGTGGCGAGGGTGGCGAGAGAAAGCCGAGCTGGAAATTAGTAATAAAAGTTACTTCGCTGGCGGGAGAGACAGCTCGGGATACGGCGAGGACGAGGTACACGGAACTCTCACACGTGGCCCCGCATTTACATAACCTCTTTCATTTTGATTTGATTATTTTCATTCAATTTTGTAAGCCACGCGATGGCGGAGGCGGCGGAGAAGGCGCCGGAGCAGGGTACTCGCTGACGTCGACTTCGACGGCGTCAAAGCGCAACAGCGGCCAAAAAGGAGAAGGCATCCTTCAGAGCCACCAAAAATGAGACACCGAGACCTTTGGATACCCTGTTTGGGTTACATCTTGGGGCAGCCTATAGCATTATAAAATCGACATCTACAGGAGTTTTTCCGGCCTGATACTGAGTATCAGTTGGTTGGTACAGTCGTGGGGAGAAAAAAGTTGAATATTTTATCACTCCGGCAAGGTGAGGTGTGTGGGCGGGTTTCTATGTGTTTTTCTGTGCCGGGGCCTCTCAGTTACCCTTTTATGGGCTGCCTGGGCACAGTCTATTAGTTTCCCTGCCCCGAAAAAGTCCAAACATTTTCCTAGGGACAAGAAGGGGTCATGTTTTTCTGTGCCCCCCAGCCCCCAGCCACCAGCCATTGCTTTCTGTTATATAAATATGTAATATATATGTATATGTGTGGGGATAAATTTATATATATTTTTTTGGTTCCTGGGCTAAGTAAGTCGTTAAGTTGTCAGACTTGACTCTTTCGTTTCCTCGGTGTCCTGCACGTGTGTCCATGTGTCCATGTGCCTGTGTGGCCTGTGTGGCCTGTCGTCCCTTTGTGTCTGAGCTTGTGTTTGGGTGGCTTTATCAATAAAAAGGAGCTCTTTTGACGGGACATCAACTGCGAAAAGCTTCGCACTTGGCTGAGCAATATTTCTCCGGCTCAAGCCCTTTACACCAAAAAAAAAACCAAACCAAACCAAACCAAAACAAACAAACAAACATGGGATCGCTTAAATATGTTTGCTGCAAATTTCTTCTTACGTTTCTGCGCTTCTCTGTGGGCTTTCTTTGGCGGTTTTCCTGGCTGTTTGTTATTTCATTTTTTGCCGTATTCTTTTCGGGTGTTTTACATTTGTTAGCTCGCCACCAAGTAAACAAGTGCAAGATGAACAATAACAAAAAGATGTGGAGGGGCGGCTCCAGCTCTGAGTGGGCGGGACTCTCGATGTGGGGACTACGGAAGAGCGGACTCCGGAACTACGGACTACGACTCTCGGATACGGATACTAGGGACTCTTTGGCTCTCCGCTCCGCTCCGCTTCGTTCCGTTCTGTTCCGTTCGTGGCACGGTCTGAAAATCAACTGAAAACTGAAACTGAAAAGCTTCGGTTCGGTTCGTTTTGGTCTGGCCTGGCCTGGCCTGGCGTGGCCTGGCTTGGCTTGCTTTTGGAGGAGCGGAGCGCAATCAACAGTAGGTCGAATGTCCTTGCTGATACGAGCGGGCCGACGAAGTTTAACGATGTGAGTCCTCGACATCCTCCTCGTGGCTCCCTCCCACACATCCCCCAGCATCGCGGAGAGCTTTCTGCAGAACGCAATCATCATAGCAGCAGCAGCAGCAGCAGCAGCATCGCAGCAGCAGCAGCCACAGCAGCCGGAAGAAGCCGGAGCTGCCCGAGGGGTTGGTTGCAAGTGGCAGGCGGCAGGCGGCAGGCCGGGAATGGGGGCCGAAAAGCAGCTAAGCCAACACAGATATCGCTCGAGTAGTTTAAATAAATAAATAAATTCGTGGCTTATTTTAATGGCATCAAGTGGCAGCCGCACACAGCCTCTCAGCCTCTGTGTTGGCCTTTTCCGGCAGCCCCCAAGAGTTTTCAAAGGTCTAGGCAGGACTATCGAGCAGAGACATCGTCTGTGCTGCGAAATTGGATGCTGCAAAAATTCCCGGGTAAATGATGAATAATTTCATTTTAAACGTGATTGCAATGCACATTACCTCAAAAAAAGCCTTAAAATACTTGGCAAACTTAAAACTTTGTTACATGCTAACTATTTTTTGCCATCTCCACTCTTCCCTCTTGACTTTTGCAGATCCCAAACGAGATTGTCGTCAAATTGGCAAATGTCCNGAGACATCGTCTGTGCTGCGAAATTGGATGCTGCAAAAATTCCCGGGTAAATGATGAATAATTTCATTTTAAACGTGATTGCAATGCACATTACCTCAAAAAAAGCATTAAAATACTTGGCAAACTTAATACTTTGTTACATGCAAACTATTTTTTGCCATCTCCACTCTTCCCTCTTGACTTTTGCAGATCCCAAACGAGATTGTCGTCAAATTGGCAAATGTCCCCGGGCGGCTGACAGACAGGCCAAATCTGATCATGAAATGGCGGCTGCATCGGATAATATTCAAATTCATCCCGCGAGAGTCCTTCGGCCAACATGGATTCCTCGCAATTTATGCAGCACTTCAGGAACTTTGTTAATTGTATACATTTTATATAGGGGAACCTCCTTGAAACTGCCGGGTAACTGCGTTCGAGACCCTCGACCAAACTACTTTCTTTACATTTTTTGCCCACTGGCCTACTTAACAGTTTTTTCCCTTTGTGTGTTAAGTGTCCCTGACAGTACTCCCATCGCTGTTTTTGTTCATTTTAGCCTTCTGTGGTCAACGCATTTAATTAGGACCATTTCCGTCAGCTCCGATTCAATTATGGCCCTCGCTGCCGCCCCTTACCACCCTGCCGCCCCTTACCACCCTGCCACCCTGGTGGCCGGGGCTCTCGGGTGCTTTTTCAGTTTTAATTATGTAATGCAATTTATTAATTTCAATTTTCATTTGTATTCATTTGCGCGCACCTGTGCAGGAAGTCCTGTGCTGTGTTCGGGCTGCCCCAAAACGGGAGCAACGTGCCGTATGCGTAATATTAACGCATTAATATGTGCCATGTGCTGGAGCGCTTCTATTTCGTGGTGTAAGCTAGCTAGCTAGCTATCGGGGGGGAGCCTGGGTGCCTGGGTGCCTGGGGGCCTGGGTGTATGGCCGACAAGAAAAGGCAGCGGCTTAAAAATATCCAGCGTTTTGGGTTGTAAAAATACATGAGGCACGCGGCCAGGGAACGCGAGTAATTCGACATTACGAGCATTAACTCCCACTCGCTGCCACAGAGTAACAGCCAGCAGCCACCCCAGCCACCCCAGCCACCAGCCTCTGGACCGGCAACCACCCCCTAGGAGGCTTTTGCAAACTCACCACGAAGCTTTTTGTGCCACGGCTGCGGCAAAAAGCTTGGCCCTCTGGTGAGTGGGGTAGCTTTTCCTTTGCGCCACAGCTGCGAAGTTTTTGGCGCCACAGCAGGCACCCTCCAAAAGTGGAAAATACGAAAAACGACCACGAATACAAATGCGAATGCGAATGCGAATGCGACTGAAAACGAAACGGAAAATCTCATCTAATCTAATCGCATTAAATCAGCGATGTTCACGCCAACCCTCCCGCCTGCCGCCTGCCGCCTGCCACCTGCCGCCTGCCCCGTGTTCTCCTCGTAAACACCGAAAATGGTCATCGTGTGGCGGCGTGGGAGTGCAGGGCCAATGTTGCCTCGGTTTTTGTGGCCAAAAATCATAAACATCCCAGAGGCAGCAGCATTTTGGGCAAACATTAGCTTATGAATAACACATATTCGGCCAAGTTGCCTAATATGTTTGCATAATTGTAGCACAACACGTCGATGTTTCGCAATAATATTTGCTTTACGCATTTTGGGTCTTTTAGAGGGAATAAAAAACTCCAAGCTGCACTTGGAATGGTTTTCCAAAGGGAATTTACGCTACGATTACCTTTGCCTATGTCTCTGCGAAATGATAGGGGCATAATATTAATCATACGCCCCGTGGTCGGGTAAAATTTCATGGCAAAACGCCCTCTGGAAATGGAGGTGTCATGTTTTGCGGAATAAATGTGGAATCCCTCCGTCACTCCGATTGCAAGGTACCCGGTCGCAGGTCGGGTAAATAATCTTCATACGCCCCGTGGGTCAGGCCGAGATATTCGCATTGTTCTCTGCAGTTCTGCGACTCTCCGGGGAGAACAGCATATCGGTTAACTGCCTCAAAGCCATTGTTAATTAGTGCACCGACCTTGCCGTAATTAGTGCGCATACTGAACATGGCTTTGGTTTTTTGTTTTATTTATTTATTTACTTTTATTTTTCTTCTTTTTTCTGAAGGGTTAAGGGTTCGGTTGGGTTGGCTTAGGTTGGGTTGGGTTTGGTTGGGTTTGAATGGAAGAGCCATTGTGCGGAGCCCAACCTCAAGCCGACGAAATTTTGTGTGTTAAGTTCTTTCGGCGGCCGAGCCGGCGGCTGTGTTGCAAGTAGAAAAATGGGCGTGTGACAGGCGTTTGGTGGTTTGGGGGAGCTCCCGTAGATAGCTAGAGAAATGAAGAATGGGTGGAAAATGGTGAAGAAACTGTGGAAAAACGGCGAGCGAGGGTGCACAGTTTTCCCTGGGCGTTTTGGGGCACGCAAGCCAACGCAAACGGATAATAAGTTTTGCATTAGACGGGCAAATGCAATTTTCGGCTGCAGAATAGCTCCCCGAGGCCCAAGACATATACCAGATTATGTACCTAGTATATATATATATATACCTAACCGCCCTGCTGGGCAGTTGAATTATAAAATAAGCTAATGAGCCAAGAATAACAAGAAGCCTGGCCAAGTTGGCCCGCAAGTTTCCTCGAGATTATGCAACAATTCTGCAGGCAACATATTTAATTGGTTTAAATTGAGACAACAGTGTTTCCTGTCTCGTAATTAAATAAATCTTTAAACAATTTATCGCTGCTTTACATTTGAATGCTGCAAAGTGTCTGGTTGGTGAATTAAAGGCCTAACAGCTTTGGTTTGAATACCTTGGGGCAGGCATGGAAACCGAAACGCTTGGCCAGTTGATCCTGCAATTGCAGGCTTCCATTTCCATTTGCCATTTCCCATCGTGTTGCTGGCAATTTTTTGCATTTAATCTGCTAAAATCCAAGAGTCCGAGCAACTCGAGGCAAGGCTGAGGACTTAAGTGCCGCACAGCTGCACAAACTAAAGACACGGACGGCATTAGAGTGCGTGCAACCCGAGCAGCCATCTCGCCGAGAGTATGCTAATCAACGGCAATAAAAAAACAAAGGCCGGGCGAAAAAACACCGGAGCAGGCCAAGTGGGGCTGAGGTGGACGAGCTAGTCGAGGTGGTAGAGCTCGGAAAAACAATGTAGAGGCAAACAAATGCAGAGCGAAGTGCATAAATCTCGCATGGAAATTATGCTCCCACACGCAGTGTGCTAGGAGTGGAGGAAAACCTGCTAGAATCAAGCTGAAAATCCAGCCGGGCTGACAAGAAAAATCGAAAAACGAAAAATACCGATGCCATCGCAGAGATTATGTGCAAACTTGGAAACAATTAAACCTTTCTGTTCCCCCGGAAAAATAATTAAGCGTTTGGGGAGGGGCGGCGCTGGGGAATTGACATGGAAATGCCTCATAAGCCATAAAATAATATGAAAATTAATAGAACGTCCTGCCAGGGAGCTGGGGCGACGGCAAGTGGGCAAGTGGGAGCGCTCACCACACACGTCAGGTCTCGTGTGAACGGGGTGCACACACTCCTGGATATGCCCTGGAGCAGCCCGCCAACACCCCGCCCGGCCGGGGGCGACAGCATCCAGACACTTTGCCAAATGCCGGCGCCAGCATCGCAGACAGTGAAATACAGAGAAGCTCCTCGGGGCAGCCACCAGCCACCAGCATCCAGCATCCAGAGAGACGGGGATACTCGTATTGTCGAGATATTTGGGCACGCGAACAGGTCACAACGGATTTTCCAAGACAAAATCCACTTGGGTAGCCGACCTTTGGCTTCAAAAAAAAAAAAAGAAACACCAAATACCATAGTTATATAGTTTATATACAATATAGGCACAAGGGATCTTTGAAGCCCCTGCCATCTTTTGGTGTTTAAGGACTCTTTTCTCCGCTCTGCACCATTTGTTGTTATTATTAATTTTATGCGCCACATAAACGGAGGAGGGACCCTAAAAAGTCAGCAGCTCAGCGTCAAGTAAACAAAAGCCTCCTCCAATGTCGCACCATTGGCTACAGCAACAACGGCAACAACGGCAACAACAGCAATGAAAAGCCCCAAAGAACAACAACACCCAAAGCTAGGAAAATATATATATAAATATATGTGCGAACCTAAAAAAACGAAGCAAAGGAAAATATATTCTTTTTGAGAAAAAGGCGCCAGCCGACAAAAATCAATGCTCAGGATAAGGGAAGCTTCCCTGGGTTGGCCCATAAAAATTATGCTGCAAATTGCCATCGTAAAACCTTAAAAATTAATTATTACATTTTCGGTTTATCATGATTTTGGGCTTTGTTGTAAAAACAATTATTAGCAAGGAGAGACAAGAAATTTATCTTGATGTAATATCAATTTTTTGGTGGTTTATAGGACATAACAAATTTTACAAATTTATCCAAAAGATCTTCCTATATTTTCCTCACAATATCAGGTAAATTTTGAAGCATTTGCCTTGGGTTGCTTTCGACACACAGGTCACTCTTGTCGCCTGCCAGTTTTTGGCCATGTGTGCATCTGTGGTCCAGGACATTGCCATTGGCATTGACTTGGTCCTGCTACTGTGTAACCGTGCCTTGGCCGTGCCTTGGCCGTGGTCCTGCTCTCGGGGCCTGGTCGACGTCATATTGTGTTTGGCAAATCGTTTGCGATAAAGCCAACTACTTACATAATGTCTCTGTAGGCCGCGTCCGGGAGACGGTGTAACGAGGGCAAGGAATCTGGAATCTTCGGAGGGGAGCAGCAGCACACATAAAAATGCTAAACCAGCGCTATGCTGGCGTCGCAGCGCCGCACACACAAATCCCAATTTCCAGCCCCATCATTGGCCTCCCATATGTGGGCCTCGGGATAATGCGCGTTATCCTTGATTGCCTGGCCTGCGATATTGGGCCGCAGGACGTGGGACGATGAGATGGTGAGCCTGCAAACAAGCCGCTTAAACTTTCCTCACGCTTCGCCATTCTCGGCTACAAATCTTGATGCTCCTTACCAGCCAGCCAGCCGGCAAGAAAAATAAAAAGAAATTCCATGAAAATGAAAATGAAAATGAAAATGAAAAGGGGTTACATGGCTAACACAGTAAAATGGCGACACTGAATGGCATTTGATGGATAGCAAAACTTTTACACATCACTTTGTGATTTTACGCGACCCAACAACAATTTGCATTTCCCCAATAAAATTCTTAAATTCTCCTGCAATGCCATGATCGCATATGCATCGGGAAAGCGTATTAAGTTGTTCGGGTTGCTTGGAATTTTCTCCACTGATTGTTTCACTTTGGGCCTATCGTGATTTTGTTTTTTTTTCTGTTTTTTTGGTCTTGGTCCTGATCCCAGAAGCCTTCTGGCCTCTTGCCTTTGTGCTTTATGCTCATCATCGTTGGCAGAAATCGCAAGTGAATCTGAGTTTTTGCTGCTTTTCTGGGCGGCTAATTGGTTGCCGAATGATTCGGCCCGAAAGCTATATAACTGGAGCGGGCTCAGGGGTTATACTTTCGTCCACGGGGTGCGGGGGCAAGGGGCAAGGGGCAGGCAACTAGCTAAACAACAATTTTAATTGCGAGCTGGCAAAGTCTACTACGTCTGGGGTGCTCAGAGGCTCGGGGCAAAAGCAAATGAGCGAACGCTCCAAGAAATATGAACGAGGTCAATGATTGTTTACACTACCCTCGAATGCTGCTTACTTCGAGCGGGCGGGGCCCAAGGGGCGTGGCAAACGGGGGGCGGGCAGCAGAGGTGGCCGCACGGTGGAACAGGAACAAAATTTAGCTCAATTTGGGATTGAGTTGGGCTACAAAAATATGTTAAAATCGGTGTAAACAAATTGACTTAATAAAATATTTCCGGGCCCCAAAATATTCAGGTAAATAAAATATAATAATTGTAAATCAATGCAAAAGCTTAACCTTAAATTGAAAACTGTTTTCATGAAGAAATCAAAGTGTTTGTGCTACCATAAAGTACATGCATACATCGCACTGATGTTCATACATACGAGTACTCCTACATATGTATGTTTGTGCTACGCCCATTAGGCCTCGTGGCCATAATGCTCGTGTGTATTTTGTGCGACAGAGAGGGGGCGGATAGTGGGAACGAGATAGAGAGCCGGGCCATAAACAGCGAACGGTTAGCGGGCCGTTTGAACTGATGGAAAAACTGCCGCTTTTAGGTGGAAAGTCAAGCAATAGAGCATGACTTGGAATATTAAAGTTCCTGAATGCTTAGCTCATTCGCCAATTTAGTAGAAATATATACTATTCAACGTGAGTCTCCCTCAAAGAGAGTCCCCTGATTTTCAGATCATTTAAATTGTGGGACCATCACATTTTTGTCATATGCGCGGGTGAAAGTAATCGCAACCGTCTGATTTTCGCAGCACAAGTAGATATTGGCTCTACCAATGTACTATCCAAATGTAGTGCCTCTAGAGCTAAAAGTGTGGACGCCACAGAATTTCGCAGTTTGCGGGGTAGCGGGGTGTGTTTGCGGATTTCAAAAACCAAATAGTACTGCACTGCTATCACTCAATTCCGAATATCCAATTATTTTTGCTCTATCTATTATAATCTCCAAGATCTCGGACAGACGGACATGGGTAGTTCGGCTCAGCAACTCGATGGGGTTGGAAGAGCTTCCTTTTCCCTGTTACGTACAAAGCGGATATACAAACTATCATAATACGAGGCATCACATGCCCTTTGACCGGTTCATTGTCAAAACCCGGTTTGGAGTTCCACCATGTTTTACATTTACCCTTTAACCCGATAGGATCCCCGAAATTTACATCACCGAAATTTCCAATATTAAATAGATTCTCCAAAAATTGCATATTCGAAACCGAGAAAATAGTCTCGACCGAAAATTACCGTCCACGAACTATCGAAAATGGAGAATTATCCCTGGTCCGCTGAGGTGATGCGCGAACTCTACGAATCCTGGCTGATCCTTTTCGTCGGGCTGCTCATGCAGTGGAATCCTTGGCGACTGACCGGCGAGCCGCAATCACTTTCGACGTATCTCGAACCGCAGAGCACTCCGCGTGACAGCCAAACGCGCTGGGCGGACGTCTGGTTCGCCGCCGGCGTCCTGTGCATCGTCCTGCAGTATCGTTCTCGGTGGGCGCATCGCTGTCGCCATCAAATCCGCTTGTACCTGCTGGCGGTGGAGGTTCTCTTTTGGATTCACTTTGTGGAGCAGGTGGATCGCGAACTGTGGTCGCCGACAATGGATTTGTTGGACGACGTCGCCTACAGTGTCACCGTGTGGGGACGGAGTCATCCCGAATGGATATTCCACATATTGCCCTGGCTCATCACCTGGATGCAGACGAAGGCGTCCGGCGCGTTTCGCTTGGCAGCCTCCTTTGGGTGGTTTCTTTGTGCCCTGGACGGGGTCGCCGCCGAGTGGCGTCGTGCCTTTGAGTTCGTCCTGATGGGCGGAGTGCCGCTGCACCCGGCGGCCAAGAGGCGCTACCTGCGGCGGCAGGCGCGGATGAGTCGCATTCACAGAAACGGCTCGCCAAGCTTCGGTCACGCATATCCGCCCTACAATCCATCGGACAACGACATCGCCCATCGTTTTTGCAAGGTCTGCATGGCAGAGATCGGCCTTCGAGTAAATCCACCCAGACAAGCTAGCACCACAGAATAAAAGTATCCAAGTCCCCCTGCAAGCCACGAAACCTTCACCAGTACAACCCAAAGGAGATCCCACGGAGGCCTTGGGGGATCCCCCTAATTACTGGGGCCGCCCAACTCAAAGAAAATCAATTACAAGTGTAATGCTCTGCAACCACATACCCGCCGCACAGCATGCCCGATGCGGTTTTGCGGCAAAGTCCTTGACCGATCCGGCGGATGACAGTTATCAGACGATTAGGTGTATTTACAAGTGTTATAATCCACACGCTCTCACCTTGGGGGCGAGGCAAAGTTTTCGGATTTGCGGGGAAACTGCAAAACCGTTTAACGCGCACAATCAATTATGATCCAAGACATTGCGGCCGCAGGGAGCAATCGGCGGAAGTGGCCGTAAACATGCACACAAACAAAAAATATACATACGTAAAATATATAGTGAAAACAATGAGGAACACGATTTTGAGCAACGCGACACGATGATGGCAAGTTGAACGTGCAACTTGTGCGAATGGCTATCGAATGCCGAACAACTCGCACCAAATGCCCTGGGGCCTCCGCAGTTGCCGTCGCTGTAGCCGTCGCTGTAGCCGTCGCTGCCGCAGTCGCTGTCGACGCTTGCAGAGCTTCGAAAACAATTGAGCAATTGAAGAATTTACTTTGCATTTCTTGCAGGTGCCGCCTGTCGTGGATCGGTGGCGATGACTAATTATTGTTCTTCGCGGGGCTCTTGCCTCGCAGGCAAACCAACCGTTTATTCTGCCCGATCGGTTCCGTTCGCCACGGCCCGATAGCTCTATGGCTCTACCTCTGCCTCTAAATTTAGTAAATAATAAAAATTCCGGCGAAAAAATAAAAAAGGAATCCAAGCAAACAAAAAGCGAGCGCCCCAGCGTCTCGACTGCGAGTACCCGGCATTGAAATTGATGAGGAAAGCGATGCCTTAACTTTTCAGAAAAGAAAAGTAGACATATGTTTCTTCAGTGCAGTATAGCCGAGCTATCATTGGGTTCCGTGTAGAAGGCCGAAAAAAATCAAGAAGCAACAAACGGCAGCGGCAAGCGGCAAGCAAATAAACAATAAAGCAACTGCGGCATCGGCATCGGCAGATACGGATACAAATTCAGATACAGGCACGGATGGGGCTCGAAGCGATACAGATCTAAGATGCAACGAACTGCACAGATACTGACCACGTCTTCTGAAACTCAAAACATAATGTTTGGAAAGCCCAGCATTCATTAGAGCCTAAAACATTTCCCTTGCCTTGTCTGTTCTGGGAACTAGGGAAACGGATTATTTAAGCAATTAATTTTCACAGTTCTGCGCGGCTTTGATCGTTATTTTAATGTACAATCAATCCGAAATTCGATTTACTACAATACTCCCCGATAATCCCTCGGTAGATCGATCAGCTACGCTCTATTTTTGTGCCACTTTAGTACAATCTTCGACTTCAATTTAAAATCAATTAGAACTGGCAGTGGTGGTTCCCTGACAATTGCTGGACCGACCGATCATGGGCTTCAAGTGGCAGCCGGATGACCACCCGGCTGGTTCCGGGTTTCCCGTTTCCACTAGCCTATACCTACCAGCACATGTGTATATTTTAGCAGTTCTCCAAACGTTTGGCGGACGCGCAAAGAATACATTTTCGCCAATTGCGTACGAATCGGGCGCACTTAATGGGCCAACACGGAGCGGGTCGATGGGGGCGGGTTGGGGGCGGGGCAGCGGGTGAGGGGATGGCTGACCGTCATTGACGTCGACAGCGATGCCTTGACTCACCCTCCTCGCGGGTTTTTTCGCTTTGAAAATAGCACTCGATTTCGGATACGAAACGAGCCAATTATAATTACTGTTTAATTATTCTAGTTGGATAGGTCAGGGGCTGGGGCGGGGCGGTTTCGGGGCGGTGTGGCAGGCATCGGATTTGAATGCAAAATTGTTAATTCGACCGACGCTCAGCCCAGCAGCGGGCCGGCCAGGCCATTGTTTGCTCACTGTTTGCACATTTTCTCTTAGTAATGTGCTCGCATCCGATGCAGCTGCAGATACAGATTCTATTTTGGTTTTTAATCGGGCAGCCTTTTATTATAAATAGTTGTTGCTGCCGCCCAGATAAACACAACATCTGCAAATGCTATCTATAATACTCGAACTATCTATCCCACCAGAACCGCCATCCGCATCCGCATCCGCATCGGATTCTGCGGGATGTGTTCATTGCGAAATCATGTCCAATTTCCAACGCCCGCGCAACAAACCGCAAAAAGTAATCAAAAATTCGTCGTGGAAATGGAAATTATCAAATGTCAACACTTGGCCGGGCAAAAGTATGAAAATTTCGATGCGAAACAACGGAAAAGGCAGGCTGTGTCGAGCTTAATCAGGGAGTGGTGGTTTTCAAGTAATTACATTTTTTGGTAGTTGGTAGATTTTCTTTAAAGTCACTGTAAATATTACAAATTTTTGCAATTTCCAGAGCTGACTTTAAGCCCCAGATATACAAATGAAAATGGTTGCCGTAGAAAGTTTGTAATACCATGGCTTAGTCCCCATGTTTTTGTCACATTTTAAGCCTTTTAAGCTCCTTGAATGACAAACATAAACAAACTGCGTGTTTACGATTTTTCTTTGGCTTTTTTTAGCATCTGAAAAAAGCATATGTGCGGCCGCCACTAAAAACAATAATCATATGAAAGCCGCCGCACTGCTGTTTATAATCAAACAAATATCCCCATATCACTTTTACAATTTATCAATACTTTAATTCTCAGTTAATCTCCATCGTTTGATGGACCTAACTGACAAATTTAAATTGACCAAACACTTTTTACACTTTCTGTTAATATGCCAGCCCGACCAAATAGATTTATATGCAATATGTGGAAGTAGTGTATGCCTAGGAGACATTAGGCAAACACCGATTTGTCTGCTTCGCTCTGGGCTGCCGTCCCCCACACAAATTACACATTACACATTACACATCAAACATTTATACATTTATGTACTTACGCAGCGTGTACATTGCATTTGAGTAGTCCATGTAATCTCCGTGTTGCTGTCTCCGTTGATTGCGCATACGCCGGGTTGGCGGCACACACGGGGGTCCGTAGCCGTAACAGTTAATGGCCATTAGACAAAGCGCTCACATGCCGTTCCAGGTCAAAATAACTAAACTTCTAACCACCCACCGCACCGCACCGCAGCGCACCACAGCGCACAGCCCCATCCACATTTTCCATTAAATGCCCAACAATTAAGTCGAAACTTTCGGGGGCGATGGGGATGGTGGAGCTCGCACAAGTATTTCGAGGACTCAATGGTTCCTTGAGGACTCACCTTGGCATTCATATTTAATTGCAAATGGACACATGCGCTCGCTTTAAAATTTTTATTTGAAGTAAGTAATATTTTTCTTTTGACAGTAACAAGATACATTTTCCATTCCCCCATAGGCGATTACTTAAAAAAATGAACAAAAATTTAATTTCATTAAGTAATTGTTTTTTTTTTTGGAAAAAGAATTTGATTTTCATTGTTCTATAAAGTTTTCTTTGTTCGTTTTTTTTTTTTGTAATATTTTCATCATGTTTTCTTTTTGGTTGAATGCATGCTTTACCGCAGTCATCGAAAATCGATCATAAATAACTATCGGAATAATCGTCTCTTGTAATAACATTCGTAATAATAACAATCGATGACAAATTACATGAAATACAGAGTTGAAATAACAAATGGAACTGATATCGAGTTGAGTTAAATTGGGAGGAAAAAAATTGCAATATTTTCGATTTTTTCGATTTTTTAGCTGTGCCGGTTTTCGGGTTGCTTCTTGTTTCTTTTTTCATTTTGCTTGTAAAATATACGCACTTTGCCTTAATTTGAATTTCTTGAATTTCTCATTTTCTTGAATTCTTCTTGACTTTTTACATTTCGTTTTGTTCTTAGCAAGGAAATCAGATTCAAGTTTGCTAAAGAATATCACTAAAAATGTTGTTGTTGTTGTTGTTGTTGTTGTTGTTGTTGTTTTCTTATTAATTTCATCTGCTCCTAACTTCTGTCAATGTCTTCACTTTCATTTGACCTCCATGCAATATATTTTCTTGTTTTTTTTTTCGTTAATTCTTATTATTTTCTATTCTGTCTGTTGAGTCGTTATCTTTATTGCGGATTGTGTGTATATAAGTTATGTATATATATTTATTATCGTATATTTATTCTCATATATATTTACCCATATATGTGTATATATATATATATATATATGTGTATATAATGCATGTATAAGTATGTAAAATATTGCTTGTGAAACGTTTAACTTGACATTCGTGTGGTTTGTCAACGGCGGTGGAAAGAAACTCTCATCTTCGACATACACATGTGTACCTACATCATCGCGTTCGGCTGCTCCGACCATCCAAAAAAAAAAACTTTCGCCTGGAAGGTCCTGCGGAAGGTTTCCTCGATTTTGTTCGGCCCTTTTCTGTTCTGTCATGTACTCTGTGTTCTCACCTGCCTGCATTTGTAAATCAATATAAATTTTCAATAATTTTCGTATTCGTTTTTTTTCTTTTTTGTTTTTTTTTTTTTTGGTTTTTTGGTTTTTTGGTTTTTCTGTTTTAATTTTTTCTTCGGCTATGACAATTGACTTGATTCGTTCGAAAACCCATCGAATTCAAACCAGGAAAAAAAATGATTTGCTCTAGCTTACTGTTTTCATAATATTTATTCAATATCTTCAATTGTATTTTCATATTCGGCTCGCTCGCGCGTTTTATTACTTAAGACCCGTTATTGAAATTGTTTTAATATATTATTTTCTTGGTGTTAGCAAAACTTAGTCGGTACGTTTTTCTGTCAGTGTGTGGATGTGCGTGTGTGCGTGTGCGTGTGCGTGTGGGTGTTGGTGTGGGTGTGGGTGTATTGTGGATTGTGGTTGTTGTTTTCGTAGTGGTGTGCGTGATTCACTTCGTGTTATTTACAGTTTGATTTCGGTTGATTTAATTTTAACCGTTACGACGCGTCCTTACAAAAAAACAAAAAAAAACGTGCTCATTTTACGTTTTCCTCTTTCTCGCCCAACGTCCTCCTTCCAAAAACGTTTTTTTATGTCATACAATATGGTTTTCTTTTCAATAATATCTCATAAATTTTCATATAGTTCTCGATTTCGCTTTGCTTCGTTTCGCTTTTCTTTCTTGCAATTTATTTTTTAACTACTAGACTACAGAGACACATTGTTTTGTCAGCTATATCACTTTCGAATTATTTAATTATTGATTAAGTTTTCGCATTACGTTTATTGTTAATATATATATATATATAATGTGTGTGTGTGTGTGTGTGTGGCGTGTGTGTTTTTGTGAGTTTCTTCGAAGAATTTCAGTGAGGTTTAGAGAAGCGTTTCATTGTTGTTTTGTTTTTTTTTCGGTATTTGTTCTAGTTTAGTTAGTTGTAGTTGCAGTTTTATCTTTATGTTTAGTTCCTTAACTTGCGTTTCGATTGCAGTGCTTACGATGTATATATATAGTTACTTGTATATAAGTATTTTATAGGCATAGGCTAGTTATGTATATACACGTACATGTAGCTATGCATATGCGTGTATGGCTGTGTGGTGTCTGTTTGTGTGTGTTTGGGGGGGAAAAGTATATATTTTTTCTGTTTTTTTTTGGTTTTGGTTATTTTGAAAATTTCGATCATGTTAGTTTCGCATTTTTGCTTTTTCAGGATCGGTGCATCAACTCAAGGACGGGGAAAAGAATAAACTTAATTCGATCAATTGTATGGCTAATATTATAGAATAGTTTCGGATTCATAGAAAAAAGCAGGCAAAATCAGAGGAAGAAACTTAAAACTGCTACAGAGGCGGCTACATATTGAAAATATACAGGTGTATGAGTGTTTTTGTGTGTGTGTTGTGTGTGTGTGTGTGTATACAGAGATGTACATAGGAATCAGGGACTCCGATAGTGGGAAGGAATACATAACATTTTCTTATTTATTGTGTATGGTTTTTAGCATTTTCTCTAGAGGATCTGGGGACTGGATGTTGGCTTTCAATCCTCGATCTGGGTTGTATATAGCAAATGTAACTGAACGTGAGTAAGCGGGTGGATTCTACTATACACTATATAGATACTGATGTTGTCATCGGAATTGTAAAAACGGTAGTTAATTGGTTTATAGAAAAATCAATGCAATAATAAAGCTGAACCGCATATAGAATAGAAATTAAATCGTATGATGGATTTGTTTTTTTTTTTTTTTGGTTATATATATATATATGCTTTCTACATCCCACATCCCACATCCTTAATCCTTAAATCCTCTCCAATCGACTGTAACCTCTGCTTTGCTGGGGCAAGGATAATGGATACATACGTATTTGCTTATATGTGTCGCTTCTCCGTGGGGTTTTACTGTAGCTGCAGTTGCTTGTTGCTGTGCGTTCTTTAATTGATTTATCTTTTAAGGACTTGATACTCCTCTCGATATCCCTTGGAGTATCCTGCTCCGCCTATTGTCAATATGTTCGTGTTGTTCTTGTTCTTGTTCTTGTTCTGGTTGTTTCTGTTTCTGTTACTGTTACTGTTATTGTTTTTCTTTGGGTTATTGTTGTTGTTATTTGTTATTAATGCAAAAAAAGGTAAAGCAGGAAAGAGAGACAGAGATAGAGAAATACAGGCGCAAACAGAGACAGAGAGAGATAGATTTAGAAAGAGAGGGCCAACGAAAGCACTGCACCTATTCATTTGCACTGCACCTATTGTCTCCTTCCTGAAAAAATAGCTTGCATTTCAGGGGCTCCATGGCGGTTGGTGGTTGGTGGTTGGTGAATGTTAACCAAATTATTTCAACTAACAATCCGACCGATCCGACCATGAAACGCAACGAAAACTGAGAGGAACCCAGCTGCCGTTCGAGGACAAAGGCAGAGAGAGTACACCGGGGATAAAGCTTGAAACTTTTTGTCGCATTTCATAGTGAATTTTAGCGAGAAACCCACTTCCTCCCCTGGAAAACACAACGTACTATATACATACTCTATGTATGCTCTTGTGTGGATTTTAGCACTCGTAATTGCTGGCGGCTGGTTTAAGGACGAAAAGGCTGCGCAATTGGTTCGTAGGCTTACTTCTCGGCTCTATTTTGTATTCGTTTAATTTTATATAGTTTAATGGTATAATTATGCTGATTTATTCGAAGATTTTGTTCGTTAATTAGTTTACTCGTAATTGGTGTATGCTTCAAAAATTGATTTGCGCCTTAAGCACTTCGTTCGATTTTATTTATTTAAAATTAGTATTAATTTATTATTTTCCATTTAATGCTATGAACTGCGCTTTGACTACGCCACGATTTCCTATATATTTATAATCTGGTGTAAATTTAAAAATTAATTTCATATTATTTTTGTTTTCCGTTTTNTTTTTTTTTTTTTTTTGGTTTGTTTTTTGTTTACGTTTAATATTTCTTTTCGTTTAGTTTGCTCGTTATCGTTAACGCATATATCAAAAAATTATTATCATCTTCAATGTGTCGCAATCGACGCGCGGAAAATCGAGAATCAAAAATCGTTTGGAATCGAGAAAAGCGTAGAGAGAAGAGATAGAGAGAGATTGAAGAAAATTGGGTAACGCCGAGTTCCCCACTAATTTGTTTTGTATTTTTAAAAATTTTTCATATTATTTTCGCTATTTTTCGGTGTGTTTCGGCTTCGGTTTATTGCGCGTTTATTTGTTTATCGATTTCTTTGGATTTTTGGAATTGAATTTGAAAACTGGGGGGGTCTGTTATCGGTAATATCGGGACCTTGTCAATCGGTTTAACCACCACCTAAACTTAACGCCTGAACTATACGTGGATCAGCTTTACTACCCTCACGAAATTCTTCTAATGTTAATTTGCCATCGTGGTTCTTGTCCATTTGGTCGAAGATTTTGTCCACGCGTTTCTGCGGCGTGTTCTCGTCCTCCGACTGCGGTTGCTGGCCCTTGAATGCGAGAAAAAATTATGGAAAAATGGCACAAATTAGTTGGCATTAAATATAACGTTCGCACTATGTCAACACACGTGACCCTTGAGTCTCATGCAGATAGTGATCAGTGTAAACAAATGCTTTGACGGCTCGTTGGCAACATTTACTTACCACCATCTGATAAATAGCATCCACAATGTTGTACATCTCCTCGCGTGTTATGTAGCCATCGTTGTCCACATCGTATAGACGGAAGGCCCCTGCGAAATATTGGCAAAGCAAAAAATAGAGCTAGTGGTGAGCGAATAAATAAAGAACCAATCGATCAAGCACCATCCGTTTGGCGGAGAGGGTCGCAAGCTGTTTAAATTAATCTTTATGGCTTTATAGCTTAATCTAAACCACTTAGAGCCCCGACTTACACTGCAGTTTTTCGTCCAGGTTGCCCTTTGATGTGACGGATAAGGCGCGTATAAACTCCTCGAACTCAATGGAACCATCCTGCGGGATACACAGCGAGAAAACAGCAAGAAAACGAGGCGGCAGCCCCCGCAGGGGGGGACACAAAGAAAGCAAATCAGTGCAGACCTCAGACAGTTTTGGGGGCGGCATTACATTTTAGGGTGCCTTTGGCCACGCCCTTGGGCCATAAATAATAAAAATGAAGGCACAAAAAAAAAAAAACAAAGCAGCCAAAAATTTATGATCACCCATACTGTGAACGAGGAGGCAGGGACATTAACCTGCTGAAATCAGTTTATTTTGTGGCTGCTTCAAAATTTGTGCCAGCGTTGGCAGAAAAAGCATAAAATGCGGCAAGAGGGTGGCAAATGAAAGGAAGAAGCTCAAAAGAGTCCGAGGGCGTGGCCAGAACCCTTTGGTCAACAAACTCACGTTGTTCTCATCGAAGACACGAAAGACAAGTGAAGCGAATTTACTGGGATCGCCTTGTGGAAAGAATTGTTTGTAGATTTTGATGAAACCCTATAATTTGAACGAACACACAAAAGGGGATTTATATAGATTTATGTGGATAAAGATGAATAGGACACGGGGAAACGGGGAACGCTGGGGTTACAAATGTAGATGAATCAATTAGAGGCGTGGCATGCATGTGTTTGCGTTTGTGTTTGAATAATGCGAGCATTAATAAATTTCATTATCAACAACAGACGACGACGACAGCGGCAGCAACAACAAAGGCAATGTCATTAGCAGTCCGGGTCGTCAACACATTTGGCCAAGGCAGCGGCCCCCCCAACACCCAACACCCAACTCCCATTCCTGGGGGCCATTTGTATTAGACAAGCGCTAGGGATGAGCCGAACTTGAACCCCAAATATCGGAAATAGTGGCAAGAAAATTTCGGATTCCAGCAAACACATATATTGCAAATATTTAAATAAATATATAACATTTAATGGTCCAACGCCAAAACTCTAGAATAGTAATATAATGAATATAGAATATAGAATGTATTTTCCAAGCATTAAATATTTAAGCTGCCTTCAATTTGCAAGAAAGAAAACCGATAAAGACCGATAAATCTGAAACAATCGCCAGAAACGCGTGCTCATCCCTAGGAAGAACTTGAAGAGGCCTTAGGCCTACGGGGCTGGGATTGTTTTTGTTGTCGCGAAATTAGCTTCCATAAATCGAGTGAGGGAGGGTGGGTGCACGAAATGCGGAAAATTAACTTAATTAACCGTTTGACTTAAACGAATTGGTTCACACGCTCAGGTGGAGCCCGCACACACACACACAGGATTAATGGGCTAATGGGACTATGCATGGAATATTCAAAGGGATGGATACAAAGGATATGTATACAGATTGTACTTACCTGCTCCGTGAGCAGGCCATTGGGACAGTCTTTCAAGAATCCTTTGTGCCTGCAGATGGGCGATAAAGTTATTTTGTTGCAAACCAAAACCATACATTCCCAATCAATTGGCTGGGATTTCAGGCCAAAAACAGAAAGAAAACACAGCACCACCAGCTGGCATTTTCGATTTCCAACTCACCATTGACGTATTTCTTTCTCTGTGACTGCAAATGAAAACAAACAGAAAATCGAAGTGAATTAAAATTGTATGCGATATTTGAAATATTTACAAGGTGCGAGTGGATTAGTTTGAGGTGCTTTCTCTGTTTAATTGCACATCAATTCATATGGGAGATGTTCGGGCGGCGTACAATCGCTACAGTACAGTGCGTTCGGTTTATTTTGGGCCTCAATTTAGTTCTATTTTTTACAACTTATTTCGACGATTATACACCGACAAATAGCCGTTTCGCTTTGCTTATTTTTCAGCGTGTTTATCATAAAAAAAGAGCAGAGGAAAACATTCAATTTGTGGGCTCTGTTTGGCGTTCGAATCCATTTCCAGTCGCTTCGGGATGCAAGGCTAATAAAATTATCAATGCTAAATTATTCATTCATTATTGATTGGTGCTCGATTAAGGTTGGACCAACTTTTCAACCCCCCCTCCGTTCCTCTCATATGCAAATATGCTGGGGCCGAACGAAGTCCCTATAGCCATTCGGACTGGAGTCCTAAATTATATTTCATTGTCTTGCGACCACGCCCGGATTTCATTATTTTATTGTTTCTTTCTCCGATTTCCCGATTCTCTAGCTCTCTATCTCTATTTCTCTGAACCCCAGCTATCGCCCCCCCTCATTCGTGCATAACAATTTTCTTTGTTTTCCCGGCATCAAATGCTCTGTTTTCCTTTTCATTTTGTCTGGCCATCGCCATCGCCGTTGCCATTGCCATTGCCGTTGCCGTTGCCGTTGCCGTTGGCCTAATGGCCGCTTACCAAAAACGTTTAAACGGTGCTCTGTGGAAGAGGCACGCCCCCTGTCCCATTACCGCCCCTGGGAAACGGAAAAACCTGACCTGATCCCAGGCTCCGTGTGAATGCCGCACATGGTCTGCCAGGCTGGCTGGACGGGGAGCAGAAAAAAAAAATAAAAACATAAATTCACGCAAAATTACACACATTGGAATTGCTTTTGAGGGGGCGCCGCTGCGCGTGGTCAATGGCCACCAATTTGGGAAGAAAATTTCCCAGTTACCCGTAGTCCGTACTCCGTATTCCGGAGTCCGTTCCCCGGGGAAGAGCGCAGAGAATCGAAGCGGGAATTGGAGAAGAGTCGTGACCTGGAGGAGATGGGCTATTGACTCGCCGGCTGTCAGTTATCCGCACTGGCCACCGACATTATTCAAACTGCGACGCTTCATATATCATCCAAGTGAGGTACACAGTGAAAAAAAGTGACAGGCCTTGAAATCTTTCATAATTCGATTGGAAGAAACGATCGTCTCTAAGTGGAGAGCAAGTTGGGGGTAACAGAAGCCTCGATGATACCAAAAACCGATTGATTTCCTCCACAATTGCAGATTTTTATACCAAGCATCTTAATGTTCAAAAGGTATATCAAGTTTTGTGAAACAGGGAGAAGGCATCGTTTCCACCCTAACATCTAGGCATGTTCGCTTGTCCGCAAAAGCTGGAGACATAATTCCTTTTGCTTTAGGTCCACTATATGTGTTGGCATATCGGAGCTATTACTCAATTTTACTACGCCCCTTCGTAGTTTGCATAAAACTGTAGTTTCTTGTACTTTTTTGACAATATCTCTGAGATGGTAAAAGCTAAAGACATAAATATGCATGTAGCTAAAAATTATAATAACTGGTCCTATACCAAGTTTTATAAAAATCGGATAATAAATAATGAAGTTACGCACAACAAATATGTTCGGCGTTTTTAAAAGGTGTCAAATGATAGGAGAAATGGTGCATGGTATCCCATTGTCGAGCGTTTTTAGTTGTTCTTCGTGCATATTTGTATTTCTGCCGCCACCCCGACTCTATTATCCTTTGTGTGGTTGGTTGGGCTATCATTTTTCATTTTGATTAGCTGACTGGCGCGAAAAGAATCGCAGCGGAATTTGCATTTTAATTAGCCGCAGATAGAAAAGAGATTAAGCCCCCCGACCACCAGCACCGGCTTTTGCATGGCCGTGTGCTTATCCCAAAGGGGAATGCCAATCCAATGAAGTCAACAATTGCCACAGAAGCGCCAGGAGCGGAATTGATTGGTAATCGATAGCCCGCCCAGCTAACAGACAGACTGACAATGCTGGAACACACGCACCCCTTGCGTTTCCCCTCCTTTTTGAGCCGCCTCCCATGACATGTGGCATGTAAAAATATAACGCCATTTACGGCCCAGCTTTGTGTGCGTTTCTTTACATTTTCCCCTGTATTTTCCCTTGTATTTTTTCTTGTTTTCGTGCCGCTGTTGCTGCCTCACTTGGGCTGTATTGATTGTAAATAAAGCGCATATTGCTCATACGACTTGTTGCCATCAAGTGTGTCCCGTCCCGTCCCGTACTGTGCCTCTGCCTCTGGCTCTGCCTCTGCCTGAAATTGCAATGTCATACCCGTGTAAAATGTGTAAAAAGGGGTGCCATTCAAATAACAAGAGTCATTCTGTCAGCTGGAGTTCGAGATGAAAGAGATTGCGGATCAGCAGGAGCGACAGGAAAATGTCTCGCTTTCAATACAAAAAAATAAAGAGGGAGGCCCCTTTAGGGGAAGGGACAGTGGTGGAGCCTTTCACAGATGACCATGTATAACATATTCATTTCACTGTCAATTGTGTGAAATCCATGGAAATTTTACCCCATGCTCTTCCGAAAGGTAAATTACAAATTCTCTCTTAATAAGTTCCTTCTGGTTAATTATCTTGCACTCTGGATTCTTTAGCTCTGCCTGTCACTTGGGAAAATGTATTAATAAAACACCAAAAAGGCTTTCAACGGCAGCTGATTGCATTTCCCTTTCGGAAAATGCGAGAAAAGCCCCCAAAATCAATCGGATTCTGGATTGGGACACCCGTAAAGCGCGTCTTTATTTATTAAATTCGACCCACAATGGCAGCCCAGAAACTGTAACATTATTCCTGCCTATTTAATAGTTTATTGTCCCCGGGGGTGCTGGGTATTGTGGCTTAAACTTATACGCCTGCAGAGGGTGAGGGGAAGAGTCCAGTTAAATGTCCAGTTGATTGGCATGTCAATGGACAGGACAAATATTGACCAAAGCCAACAGAAATTGCTCATACGACCCGTTGGCAATAAATTGAGTCCTTAGCCGAATCATTTGTTTTGACTGGCCAAACAGTTTTCGGCCGAGCAGATGCTACGGCTAAGCCTGACTCAAAGCCGAGCTGAGGGAAATTGCTGGAAACTCAACTCTGGCGAAGAGGTAAACTGGGAGGGATTTGAACAAACGAGGGCTGGGAGGATTACAATTATTGAGTTGCATATTTAAGCAGAGCACCGGCAAAAAATTGAATTTCGTTTCATCGGAGCTTAGTCCCGGAATTTCCCTCGGCTTCCTGTGCTCCTTCCGCATGCACAAGCGGGAGAAGGAAGACAAACAACTCGAAGGAAAAGCCATTAAAAAACGGCGAAAACTTTGGCAGCAATCTGTCAACACATTCATTCCCCTTCTTTCATTTTCGGTTTTTTTTTCCAGCANCATTTTCGGTTTTTTTTTTCCAGCATTTTTTTTTGTATTTTTTGTTGGCCAGGTGCCCGCAAATGCCCAACGGTAATTATTTATGTGACCCCGCCCCGTGTTTGACCGCAGAATAAGAAAATTCTTGGGGGATAAAACCGCCCCAGGAGCCGGGAGTGGAAGGGCAGTGGCAAATGGGCAAAATGGGTAGTAGGGTAGTAGGGTAGTAAAAAAAACAAAGCAATTAGTCACAAAGTTTTTGGGGCTCTCGAAAAGTTTCTGACTTGCATTTTTAAGGAGCCCCAATGGCCGAAACAGCACAGCACAGCACGGCACAGGACTCTACTCAACTCGCCAGGACTCGACTGGGTTTTGGGGGAAAAGCGAAGAAAGGCATGGAACCAGCTAAGTAAATGTAATGCCTTGCTTAACCGTAAAAGAGCAGACGAATTTGCACAGGAAAAAACAGCGGGCTGGCGGGCGGGCGGTCGGAAGGGCTGAGGGATCGTAAAAATAAAAGGTGTAACTAATAGTAACAGTTAACAACAGGTAACCGAAGCAAACGGGCTTTTCGGGGGAAACCCTAAATGTTGGGCCAGCAGTAAAGTTAAAGGTAACTGCCAACGCTAAAACAAAGCAGCTGCCACTTACCAAGCTCCCTCCTGCACCCTTTGCATAAAAAATGTGACTGCTGTTAAAACTAAAACAAGGACGGCCATCAACACGATTGGCATAACTAATGGCATGCAGAAAATTTGATAATTACGCTGGAACATAACTGCCGGCGGGATAAGCGCCACCGACTTTTCCAGCAATTGGGAACTCAATAAAAAAGAGGGAAAAGTTTAAGAAAAACACACTTGCCACCCACTGCTGGGGCTCAGATGTTCGGTGACTTTATTGGCTCACAAACCATGACGGATGAGTCAGTTACAGCAGCCAATTGCTGGCACCCCCCCCTGGAAGATACTATACACAGTGCTTGTTGGTAAATAAGTTCGGTGAAAACACTTTTGAATTATGCATTTTCCCCGGCAGATACGAGATACTGGGGCGGTAGGTGTCTGCACCATTCCGGATTTTGATTGATGCCCGGCTCACCGCTCACCAAAGGGAAAACAAAACAAATCAAAATGAGAAAATGCCAAAGGGAAAACTTATCCATTCTCGGCCATAAATGCCTCAGCAAAACAAACAAATAAATAAATAAGGAAACGGTATGATTACAAGGTAAATCAAGCGGTAGGAGCCGCACCAGATTCATATCGGGGCAATGGAAAAATAATAAAAGCTCCCTGCCCTGCCAGACGATGGAATTGATATGGTAAGTTTATTAAAATGGTTTTTCATCGACCAGAGGGGGTGAGAGGGCAACCACTGGGTAAGCGTAATTGAGGGTTCGTTTGGCTTAATGGCAAATATTTTAAACGCACTGTACGGGTTTTGATTACAAGTATGTCATGAATGTGCAATTGTCATGGCTCAATTGAAGTTTATGGAGTTTATAGCTCTACTTACAGTATGTATCCGTTGTTAGGCGATCAATGGTATCCTGTTTCAACTTGGAGCTCTTTTTTCCCATATTGTTGTTGGGGGTTGTTGCTTGTGTTGTGCCGCTGCTGTTGTTGCAATTGACTGCTATTGCTTTTTAGTGGCAAACTTTTTGATGCGCAAGTTTTTCCTCTTACTTGCCTCGCTGTGCTTTTGCCTCGGCTTCTCCTTTTACTTTATTTTGTTATATTATTTTGATATATATATTTTTTTTTGGTATTCAAAACTTTTCCATAAGTATTTTATTCTTTATAATACCCCTAAACGGAGGACGAAAAACAAACACAACAAGGAGCAAAGTTCACAACACATTTGCAGACACTAAAGGTATACATATACTATATACGATATCGGCCGAGGGATAGATTATGAAAAGTTTGCCAACACTTTTCCGGCTACCCTGCAAAACACACTTTTCCGCCAGGGACTCATCAATCAACGTTATGCGGCCGAGGCGAAGGAACTGCAATTTTTTTCGGCCCGCCGTTCAATTAGCGACTTCCCGCAACCCCTTTTGCCTCGGAAAACGCTAGGGAAACAGATAACAGATGATCGCTGCAGCGATGGTATAAAAATACACACAGAACGACACTTTTCAGGTCAACTCTCGACTCGAACTTTTCATGACAGTTGCCAACAAAAAAAGGGAAAACATAAAAAAGCGAGGGGTACACGGCATAGAGGCTGCGAACAAAAGCGCACAAAAAGCAGGAGCGGGCCGGATTGTCTCTCTTGCCTTCTGCGGTTGACGCGAATGGCATAAAAAACGTTGCCTTTGTTTTTTTCCCCCTACATCCCCGACCGTCCCTCTCCAAGGAAAAGGATGAGGTTGGGGATGAGAATGAGGATGGGGATGAGGGCCATGACGTACGCTGCTGTGGTGCGGTGCGGCATGCAATGAAATAAATTCTGTTAATTTCAGATGCAGTCCCACCGAGATGTCGCATGCAAAATACTCGCATCAACTGCAGAAACGAAACGAAATCAAAAACACTCAATGCCAACCGGAGCGAAGGGAAATCGGATGCAAAGGAAACTGGGGGGTGCAGATATTCTGGGTTCCTGGGACGTGGCAAGGAACGTGACACACGGGGCTGTAGATATGGCTACGGCAATGCCAGATATTTCGATTCCCAAGGAACTGCTGCTCATCGGTTGCAATCCGGGCTTATCTCTTTCTGGCTTTTGTCCTGCCAACTCGAAAACGAGGGACAGCACCGTGTTATGGGCGAGGGCGAGGGTGTGCATTTGTGTCAAGGCCCCAGACTTTTCAACAATGTCTTTTTTATTTTTGAGGTCACCACCGGCTGCTGAATGGGTGCAGAGTTTTCAAATTGCACTAAATTTGTCAACAAGTTTCTGGGATAACCCCCGATATGCACCTAACCCTTATTGCCGCATTTAGGTAACTTTCTGGCAGCAATTATCTGAAATATCTTGGTGTAACCACTTGATAGAGTTCGATAATATGGGGTTTATGGGAAATTTAGGTGACCCCGATGTGGGGGGACCTCTTTTAGCTTTGCAGGAATTATGTAAAGCCCTGCGCTTTCTATGGGTTGGCCAAAGTCAGGTCAATTTCTTGCTTCTTTTGGCTTTGTTTGTTTACAAAACTGTCACACGCTGGTGCACACAAAAAAGCCCAGAGCACACCCTGTGCGCTACATCTGTGCATCTTTTTTCCCCTGCATGAGCCATTGGCATTTGCTAACTAAACACTGTTTGCAACTGTGCGTATCTGAGTGTGAGTGTGTTATCATGTCAGGTGGGTGATGGTGTGGTGCTCAGGTGGGCTTGTGTTTCATTCTCGGGGCCCAGGCGAGTGTGAGTGTGTGTTTTGGGGGGGTTGTCGGGGTGTTGTCGGGGTCCTTTTGCAACGAGAAACGAGCAGAAATTTGTTCACACTAAAAATATTTTTACGTTTATTTCGTTCACAGCTGGCTGCTAATGCAGTGCCAACGAGCGAGACGGCACAACGCCGTGGGACAGGGACACAGATACACAGATACACAGATACTGTATCTTCTGCCGCCGCTTCTGCCATCCCAAAAAAGTCTTGGCTTGTAACTCGACTCGTTTATCTGTCTGAATGTGTATCCCTCTCACACTCTGGTCCCCCGGTGTGCTTGTTTTTTTTTATGCTGCAGTTGTTGTTCTTCTCCCTCTCCCTCTTCCTCTCCTCCGCAGCTGCCCCGCATCCTTTGCATCTCTGGCGTATCCTTGCGTGTTCATCTCGCGTTTAGCCCGCGAGCATGCAACACTTTTTTCACACCCTTCCTTCTGCCATAAATGAACACTTGCCAACAAGAATTTCGGAATACGGAATGGAACGAAATAGAATTAAGCAAAACTGAATGCAGAAGGTGGCACGGGGCTAAGTTGTTCGAGTGAAATGGATTGTAAATGCTGCCCAACACACAGTCGAGCCTTAAGTTGTTTAAACATCATAGCGCAAAAACTTGAATTGCCAACAAGGCGGATACGTAATGTACGCATGGTGAACATATGCCAATTTCGAAAATGGATGGAAATACAGCAGATCGCAACAAAGTGCTTGGTTGGAGCCGCATAAAAACCGCAGCCTCAGGTGGTAAATGAATTTTTAAGCCACAGGGCTTGGCACCAGGCAGTCCGCCCTCCCGGCCGCCCTCTCGGCCGTTCCGCCCACGATGAATGACAAAAACGCCCCCGAATATGAAGGAAAACCCTCGATGCAAACAATGCACACAACTCGAAGGCTTGAAGTACCGGGGCAAAGAATAAGCCCTTGGGGAGGCGGGCGATGGGGCGATGGGGCGACGGCAGATGCTCGCACAGAATAAGATAGATTGCAATCAACTTGGCACTGGCAATGCCCAAATGTGAGCCTCCCACCTTAAGGCGATTGGATTAGGCCTGGCTTAGTGCAGTCAGTCGAGTGCACTGGCAATGGAGGGTTCGGAGGGTTCGGCTGCAGCCATGTGAACCGGATATCTGCGGTCTATTCACACACGGCAATTTTAATATCACACCCTGACTCTTTTTGGTTACTTAAACATGTCGCAATGCAACACAGCTTGTAAGTTGAGGCATGTGTGAAGAATTCCAACGTTTCTTTGGCAGGCTTAGGTGCAGAATTGGGAGTTTGTATCCCTGAAATTTGCCCAAAAATTGAATCCTTGCAGAAAACATTCTAGCTGAGAAAAATTCCAGCACTTGGAGCTAATTTTGTGAGGCTTAGTCGCAGAATTAGCAGTTTGTATCCCCAAAATTTGTCTAAATTAAACAAAAAAAAACTGTTTTTCTCCCCAAAAATGGAATCCTAGCATCAAAGATTCTAGCTGAGAAGGATTTCAAGACTTGGAGCTAGTTTTGGGAGGCTTGACACAGAATAAAGAGTGTGTAACCCTGAAATTGGTCAAATTAGGAGATTGTAACCCCAAAATAGGTCAACATTTTTCAAAAAAAGGTATTTGTCTCACCAAAAATGGAATCCTAGACAAAAACTTTTTAACTAAGAAGAATTTCAAGACATGGTCCTATTTTTGGGTGCCTTATCCCCAGAATTGGGAGTATGTAATCCTAAAAAAAAACAAGTTTTCTCCCCAAAAATGAAATCCTAGCCGAGAACACTCTAACCAAGAGAATTCCAAGACTTGGCGCTAATTTTGCGTGGTTTATCCCGAGAATTATGAGTTCGTAACCCTAAAATTGGTCAAAATTTATGGAAAACAGCCATTAGTCTCCCCAAAAATGGATTTCCAGCTGCCAACAAAAACGAATTCCAGATTGCAGGCCCAGATTGCATCTTACGGATCAAGAATCCGCCGTGGCGCTGCCACCGATTTGCATCTCTTAAGCTTCGACGGATTGAGCCATTTGGCTGAAAATGAGAAGCAGAAGGCGCAGGCAGAATGCCCATCTCGAGTGCAATTTGCAGTCAGCTAATTTCAGGGATTTGTTCGCCAATTATCAAATAATTGATGCAAATTAAAATGGCTTTCGCTTCAGATCTCCCCCCAAAATCCTGCCTGGTGGCTGCTTGGTATTGTCCTATTTGGTCCTGTCCCCCGTTAGTTTCGGTTCGGTGGGGTCCTGCTTTGTTGTGTTTTGTTTTGACTGGAAGGCGAAGGGCGGAAAAACGTAGAAGTGGCACGCGAGGCGGAAGGGCGAACGGGCGAACGGGCGAGCGGGCGAGGGACTTGTGCACTTGTGATTACGGCGGATTGTGTGGGGATGATTGCGACCATTGATGGATGTGGCCGCCTTTTGCAGGTTAAGTCTGGCGCTTGCCTCCGTCGCGGGGGCAACTTATTTTTGTTTACATAATCCTTTCACGTTGTCTCGCTGTCTGTCTCAACTCCGTTCGCCATTCGCCGTACGCCATTCCTCTCGCTCGCGTTTTCTCTGTTTTTCCGATTCTCTGTCTCAGCCTCACCCCCCCGCCGTGCTCCTTCTTTAACGGCAGCTGCTGGACCGCAAAACGTAAATTTGGGTCAAGTTTTGTAAGCGTAACGAATGCCAAAAACCCAAAACCCAAAACCCAAAACCCAAAGCCCAAAGCCCCCAAAACCCCAGTTAGCAAAACAAAAATAAAACAAATATAACCCATATGCATAAATGGCGGGGTCCTTAGCTTTTGGCTGCCTCTCTCTCCTCCTTCTGTTGTATAAATTAATCTTTGACTGTCGCACAAAAGTGTGCTACACAAATATAAATAAACACTTAATCTCCCCTCGCTGGCTTGTTTGTTTTTGTTTTTGTTTTTGTTTCTGCTGCTGCTCCTGCTGCTACTTCTGCTGCTGCGTTTTGCTGTTGTTGCTGGTGTTGTGTTGTTTGCTAGCCCGCCTTGTTTGCCCGCCTGTTTGTTGATTTCTTTTATTACAACTATTATTATTATTATGATAGCGCTGCTGCAAGTTTGTATCTGAAGCGTGTCCGTAATGTTTTCATTGGCGCCCGCCTGCCTCGTTTTTTTGGGTTTTTTTTTGTTTACTGTTTGTCACACTCGCTTACTTTTATTTACTGCAAATATTATCTTGATTTGTCACCAATTGAGTTAACTTTTTGTCGTATGCAAAGAACATGAAAAAAAATAAATAGCGAGGCAACGGCTTCACTCCATGTGCGATTGTGGGGCTGGCTGCCTGTGTTGTTTGCTTTGCGGCGACCGATAGCGCGTGTGTGCTCTTGTTTTGGCTCGAAGGAGAGCTGCGATGCGTTTGTTTGGCGGTCAAATCAGCGACTGAAGCGCACCGAGTGCGACGGACCACGGCACGGCACGGCACGGACTCCGGCGGGCCCGTGGTGGGTTCCCTTCTTCGGGGGAGAGCGATGCGGCGTGCACGGCGAGAGCGGCGCCGCCTGGCGGGACTTATGTAACGCACACACTGCCACCGAGTTCACCACTCGGGGCGGCAAGAGCTTTTCACCACGACCAACGCCGCCGATGCCGATGCCGATGCCGACGCTGTCGTAGTGTGCGTGTTGAGGTGCACTGGTGTGCGTGTTAAAAGCTGCAGGAACAAGAAACAAACTAAAAGAGGACCAGAAGGCGGAGGACCCCAAAATGCGAGAGCTGCCCAACGCAATGGTAGCTCCCATGTGAGCCCCAAACACACCAGCACACCAGCACACACGCAGGCACGCAGGCACTCCGCGGAAAAGCGGAAAAAGCAGGAAAAGTCGCAACAACAAAGGGAAGCAGGCGAAGAGCCTTTCACAATTACCAAAGCTGGCGAATGGCTCTTAGATAAGAGCTAAAATCGCCAAAAGGAGCCGGAGACGGAGCCGTAGCCGGAGACGGAGACGGAGCCGGAGCGGGGGACGAAAAAGTCGAACAGAAGCGAAAACTGGGACAATCAGCCAAGCAGTTAGCGATAAATTTGGTGCCATCCCTCGCAGTTCCCTCCAATGGCTACACGCGCCAAAAATCTCTAGAGATTGCGAAAAGGATCCAACTTCAAGCCAAATAAGTACGGGCAAATGCCAGGAGATTAATATGAAAATGTGAATCAAAGTTTGGGTTTTTAGTTTTCAGGATGTTCAAATATTTTGTCCAGCCAGGATCTAGGTGGGGGGGAAAACTTTATCGCCCGAGGGGCAGCTACGCGGAATCGTTAAGCCAGAAGGGTGCGCACCTCAGGAGCGCTCCCATCTCCTTTATGGTTCCCTACTCCATGACGCGGCTGAAGTAACAACCCAACAGTCCAACAAAACCAACAAACAAATACATGGCATAACACGATGCTAATAAAAACACAAACATTTGCCATTGCGTGTCCCCCAAATGACGTAACCCCCCCTGAAAAACCTAAAAAAAAAAAAAAGGGAGAAATGGAGAGACACAGCGCTCCGAGGTGGCGGGGTCATGGGTACCCAAAGCCACGTCCAAGTGTCCGAGGTACTACAGTGCGGCATATGCGTGTAGGGCTCTAATTAGCAAGCCTAAAATTTTGATTTAAATGCGCTTGAAACATCCACATTCCAGGACAATAAAAACATTTCACCTTTTCGCAAATTTGAATTGAAAGCCCTGGCGAACCGCACTGTATGTCATCCGCCACTGTTTCCGCCCCGCGCTCGTTAATTGCCATCAGTTTTTACGACCCTCCCGAGTGCCATGAGGTGTTAATATATTTTGTGTATGCTCGTCCATCCATCCCCCCAAGAAGAAGTCCACGAAAGACACAACTCTTTTGGGCGCCAGATTCCAGTCTGTTTGTTTACATTGCGAAATGGAAATGGCAAATTTATCAAAATCCGAAGCGAGTCCAAATAATTTCCAGCTGCAATTAGCCAAGCGAATGAACTTTTTTGACTGACTCAATGTTTGTTTTTCCATCCGTTTGTTTGTTTGTTTGCTTGTTTGTTTGTTAAGAAATTCGGCCAAGCCAAGTGGAACTGAAAATTGAATTGGAACATACTATACATACGCGTATGTGTCTAGATATTTCGGTGGATGCAAGAGCACTTGTTTCGCTGCCCGGCTGTGTGTGGATGTCCGAGCTGCGAGTGCAGGCGGCAAACAAAACTCTTTGCCATCAATCAATTTTCGTTCGCCCGCTTTTTGCGCACAGTCCAATTAGTTTTCTTCGTTCTGCAGATTTTTTCGTGTCTTCGATTGCGTCAGAGCCCGTGGATGGAGCTAAACTTTAAAGTTTCCACTGCCCCCAAATCCCCCCTGCTTGGATTCGGCAATAAAACCAGCAAAAACAAAAACAAACAACTAGAAACGCTGTGGCCGAGAGTTCTCGACAACGGGATACCATGCACCGATTTTCTTCAGGCCTTCACACTTATAAAGGCCATATCCTCATTATTTACTGTCCGATCTTTATGAAAGTTGTCACATAGCTAGATGATAACATTTTTAACTTGCTTTAACCATTTCATAGATAGAGGGGAATAGATGCAGGGGGAATATAGTTTTTTGAAAATTTCAGAGGCCGAAGGGGGTATGGATAATATTCCATATAAACATATTCTTTATGTATACCAAACGCACCTAAAACAAAAATAATTACGTCTCTAGCTCCTACCATCTCGGAGAACGACGTGTTCTTTATACAGAGGGACGCACGGGCAGTCGGACATGGCTATATCTGGTGAAATGCCTCCTTTTCCCTGTTACATACATCTGCACAAACTTAGTATACCATTTGAACCGCAAGGTACATGGTATAAAAACGGCGAAAATAGAAGGACTCGTGGAAGACATTGTCGAGTTGTCGTAAGCGCTGACTAATCAGCGTCATTATCAAAAAAGCCACAAAAGCAGCGCGAAATACAACAACAGGGTGGCTTTCCAAGAAATTAGCCGCAAGAGGGGCTGCGATTTGGACGGGCGAGTGGGCCAGCATTTTGTGATTATCATTGCGAGGCAAGAGTGCTTTTTAATGTCACCAAGCATTTTAAATAATTAGCTGCTGCTGTAATGCCCCCCAAAAAAAAAAGTAAAAGACTCCCACTCCCCTTGTAATTAGGTCCTCAGCTTGAGCAGCGCACTCAGAAAGAGTTACAAGCGAATGGAGCTGCTGATCACAGCTCCGATATCCTGGGACATCCCGCGAGCAGACGCCTTGCCCATTTACGACAGACATTCCTGTTCCTTTTCCTGTTCCTGCTCCTGCTCCTGCTCCGTCTCCATTTGCTGTTTCTGTGGCCAAATTAATTTACCGAGCGGGTGCTGTTCCGGAACAAGCCGCGAGGATGAAAAAAAAAAAAAGAAAAAAAAACGAGAACAAAAAATGAAATAATAATAAATAAATTCATTAACATAAAACACGAGGAGCTGCTGCTCCCCGGGGTGTGAGTTTGAATGCGTGACGGCAGACGGAAGCCAGAGCCGGCTCGTTACCTGCCCGGGAGATTATCATCAGCGGATTGTTATTGTTTCGGGGATTTCCATTGTGCTTCCTTTTCTTTTCCGATGGCCACGGCCACGGCCATGGCCGCCTAGAATCGTTAGCAGAACCCCCTTCCCCGTCCGCCCTCCCCGCCCGACTCCCGGCCATACACACGCCATTCATTTGCATAATTTTTGATGCCAGTCGTTTCCATCGATGAAAGCGCCCCGCACCAGCACCAGCGCCAGCGTTAGTGGCAGCGTTATCACAAAAATACTATTTTATATACATATATACGCATACTTTTCAGGCGCCCAGAGTCGGGTCAATTAGGACGAGTGGTGGCGAGTGGCTAGAGTGTGTGTGTGTGGGGGAGGTTGAAGGGTTAAAAACACTTTTATGCCTCATCAACGCACTTTAACGCTCAATGCGCGACGTCAACTTTTATTAATTGAGTTTCGTATGAAGTGACAAGGGGACGAAAGGGTTGCCATCGAAAACAAAGGGCGGCCCTAAAATGATAAGGGCAATCAGAGCCGAAGGTATCTATATCTATGAAAAGGTGACCCGGCCACCTCGGTTACCATGTTGGAGATCTGAACATTTCCAAGATACTCGCATTCACCAATAATTGGGTCGAGCTGTTGGCCCATAAATCAATCGAAGCCACTAAATCATTAGCCATAAATGGAGGGCCGCCTTCAGACGTCTACTCGTATGCGGGAATTTCGGCATATATCCCGGGGCCCGTGACCCGTGAGTGATTTCATGCGGTAAGGGCATAAAATCCTTAACACTTTCCTTGATTGCCCCGCCAACACCAGCTCGATGAGGGATATGGAATGCGGCCCCTGGCCCAGTCCACGCAACCGGAAGTGGACGGCCATAAAATACGGGGTATGTGGCAGGAGCAGTTGCTGCCGCTGCTGCTGCAACGGACAAGCGACCGCACAAAACTTTAACCATAACAAACTCCACGGCGAAACGACGACTGCTTATCAATGGCCCATGAAAGTATGCTACGTTATTCGCCTAGCAAGTCCCTTCGCGTCCTCTGCTGTGTATACAACATTTTTATTATGTACATGTGGGTGTTTGTGAAGATTTGCGATAGCGAGCTGAATTCATAAACAATATTCTACATGAATTGTTGCGCCCTTAGACCCCCAAAAATGTCCACCCACAAAACTCCCTTGCCCACAAAACTTTGCCCACCCAATTGCCTTCGTTTTTATTTTTATTTTTTTTTTTTGCTTTTGTTTTTTTGATTCTTGATTTTGTTGTTGTTTCAGCGGGGGTCCCCGATTTTCCAACTGAATGCCAGAGGGGCAATTTCCATGCTGAACAAAGTCTCCGCGAAAATGTTTATGCTGAAATTCAGTGAACTTCTGGCTTCATTTCGCTTGTTTCTCCACGAAGTGCCTTTGCCTGAGCAAATTGTGTTTGGAGCAAAATTAAGGGCATCTGATTCGATAAACTACCAGAATAATTGATTGTTTTTGTGGCGATTTAAAGGCGGCCCAAGTAACACTAACTTCCAGCAAAAATTTTGCAAGTTTTTATGGCTTTGATCTGGGGCTTTTTGTTGAAATTTAAACAATTACCTTATTACTCCGCATTGTTGGAATTTTCAGGCAAGCGAAAATGCTTAAGTGTCGGTAGGAATCTTGCCTTTTTCTTTATTTTTCGGGCAACAAAAGCATCTGCTTGATTTTGTCGACGGGCGGTAATTTTGGAGCTTTGCATTTTTTTCTCCTCCGCAAGAGATTCCGGCCAGACACCTCGGTCGCTTCTCCTGCACCAAGGGCTTCCTCCTTTTGGAATCCCTGCGCCCATATCCTGCCACCTTGTCACCCTGCCAGCCCACTTTATGTAGCTGCACTAATGGCGCTTTATTATTGGCAAAGTTGCTGGGTGTCCTTGCCCCCATCTTGGCCGGGGCCGGGGCCGGGGGAGGGGGAGGGGACCAATAACCATGGGAAAGGATGGGAGAAGCCGAAGGAAGGCCACGGGACGCCGAGGCAGGAGCAGGAACCTAGGCGAGCCTCGGATGCTTTTTGGCTGAGCGGCTGAGCGGCGGCAGCCAATTTATATGGAAATAGATGCGCGGCACATTTTCATTGCGGATTTTTCTATCCCCAAAACCCAAAACCCCCAAAAAAAAAAAATGCTCACAAAAAACCGAGAGGATGCGGGTGAGCGGGGTGCGACCGGGAAGCGGGAACCGAAGGTGCCCAAGTGGTGGGGACAAAAATCGATGCCCCCTGGGAATGAGTATCAAAATGAGAGTCTCAATCGCAGTAACCGAGACACAGACTAAAGATTACTTTGCCGGAACGGAACATTTTACGGGGCTCGGTACAACGCCCACGCCTTCCATTGTTCCCCGTATCCGCATCAAATTCGAGCAAATTACGTGGCAAAAGGTCGCCGCGCCACGGGTCGAACTTGAGCTGAAAGTGAACCCGAAGCTTGGGCGATTGAAACGTTCAAATGTTCCAAATACAATACCAAACGGAAGAACTGGGCCTATTCAATGGCGCAAACTTCCTAAAAATAGAAGTAGGAAAAGCCCAGCAAGCCAAAGGAAAAAGTTCCACGCCGAATCAACAAAAAACTCATGGAAACCGATATTGTCTTTGTTTTACTAATTACGAAATGATCGTGACAAATCACAGACCAACAGCTGGCATGAGAAAACACGAAAATTGTAAGACTTTCAATATTTAATTTTCACTTTTCCTCTCTGTTGGCCGCGTAATTGGGGGATTTTATGATGAAATTATTATAAATTTCGCACCTGCTCGGTTTACACGCGTTTGCCAGGTTGCCAGGTTGCCCGGTAAACTCTTCCGGGTCAAGAGTGTTAAGGAATAAAAAAAGAAGCAAATTACCGTGCGTACGTGCGTAGATTTTCCACGCCCACTGTGTGTGTGCGGGTGGCCCTTAAACCCACCAAATTGGTTTTTCTTTTGGCCAGCAAATCGCTAAGGCAGCAAATTTTCTCACCTCCACTCCTCGCTGCTCCCCCTTCCCCGGGCTTTCTATTGATCAAATCAATTACACAATCATATGGCAAGCCAGCAGCGGCACGCCCTGCTCTTGGCCTCCTCCCCACCCCCCCGCGCGACCCATGACCCCTGACCTCCGCCGGCGAAGCGGCACTTTCGTTCAACGTGCGCCGAGCGGCATTCTCCATTCTGACACTTGCCACACGACTTTCAATCAAATCAACCGCGCCAACAATTACCCACACACGCGCCACGCCCACCGTCCACCGCCCACACTTGCCAGCCGAAAGAGCCAAATCCCCCACACACCCTCCCCCTGGCCCCCAGCCCCCAGAGCCCAGACCTCCCCCCCAATGAACGCATTTAGCCAAA
>JAJJHQ010009197.1:164086-216701 GCA_021223825.1 Drosophila ironensis | reverse complement strand
TTAGCACTTTGACTTCAGCGGGGGCGAGGGGGGACCGGGGGGGGAAGGGGGGAGTAGATAAAAGTTGGTGGGTGCGAACATTTTAAATGAATTTTACGCTTGATTTTGGTTTCAATTTCGATTCTGTGAGCACCGACTCAGGTGCATTTTCATTTTCATTTTCATTTTCAGAGAATGATTTCAATGAGCCAGGAGAAAAGTTGCAGCAAATAAAAGTTGCAAGTGCTTGCCAGGAATCGGAAATCAGGAAAAGGACACCCACGAGGACGGGGACGGTTTCCAGGAAGGGAAGTCTGGGGGATACTGGTGGTGTGGCAAGTTTAAATTGAGTGGCATTCTGCCACAATTGACTGTGCCGAAAGTTTTCCTCCCACCGCCTACCGACCGGCCAACCGGTTCCCGGCGAGCGAAGGGACCATCCATCATGGCGGCAATTTGTAAGGACGATTGGACGCTGCAGTCCAGTTCGGAGTCCTGTTGCATGGCAAAACTGTTACTGTCACTGTCACAAGACAAGGCATTCAATGGGTAAGTCCCTTGAGTCCCCAGAAGGACCTTCCATCACTCATAAATTACTGATACCTATCTACTATCTTTCTTCTTTTTTTTTTGGCAACGTTTGCCAGTGGGTGGTGTTGCACTTGTGGATGGAATATCAATTACACAAAATTCCCATACAAAACTACTATACTCGTACATATAATCCGGTGGGGCCAAAACTATGCAGAACTTGCAAGCCGCTGCCGGGGATTCCGGGAATCTAGAGGAAAATTATTTGGAAGTAATTAGAGTAGTCAAACATTCAGCTGGCAGACATGCAAGTTTTCCCATCTCAGTTTGATGACTTAATTTTGGATTTCGCAGAAGTTCGCATCCCATGTCCTTGCACTTTTGCCGCTCCATTTCCACGGTTTTTATTTTTTCACTCACCAGCAATTATTGATTGGGCTTTCTTTATATGCGACTAGTCGTGGTTGTCTTGGGTCCACTTTGGTTTTAGTTTGGTTTGGTTTGGTTTGGTTTGGTTTTGGTTTTGGTTTCGGTTACGGTTTGCTTTCGATTCGGTTCGATCCTTTTTTCGGGTTGCCCTTGACTTTTGCCTGGCTCGCACTTTGCGAACACTTTTTGGCAGCCTCATTGCCGGCGATTCGTCCTTTTGGCCGCCTCCTTGCCCGCCCTTCCCCCCACCGAATTTCCCCCATCCCAAAGTTATTGTTGGCTGACCCCAAGTTGTGTGAGTTGGAAAATAGTTCGCCTTCTTCTGCCTGTTTTTCTTTTTTCACATACATTTTTTGTTGCACGATTTGGACGAGTGACTTCTCTTTGTGTGGCAGTTGGAAGTTCCAGCTTAAAGGCAATTTTTGGGCTTTGTTTCCCCCGCAGTAAACATTTCACATTGCCCGTTGTTGTCCGAGTTTTTTTTGCTGCTCCCCCATTGTTTGAGGGCCGAATCCACCGAATCCGCCCTGGAAATGCTGTCCGGCGAGGTCGTTGTCTATTTTGGAAACTCTTGCAGAAATCGTAAAAGAAAATTCCAAATTCTCAGCCAGTTCTTCGGCCAGCCACACAGTCTGTGGCAAAAAATGCCGCTCACTGGGCGGTTTATATAAACAAGCAAAACTTCCACTGGCTAATGGGCCATATAATAAACACTGATTTAAATTTGGATGCTTCACCTCCAAAGCACTTTGATCGCCGACTTTATGGCAGCCGCTGGGCCTTTATTGCTGGATCGTTCTTCCTCTAATAAAGGAATATAATGAGTTTAATTATAGAAATTTCGAGTGGGCAAGTTGATCGAAACAAATATCATTAATTTTTATAGATTACAATTGCAGGTGTGCGGCCTGGGCTCAAGGTGAAATGTTACAAAGAAAACAGAGAATATGTCCAACTATTCGGGAGTTATAATATTCTTGTACACCTCTTTTTCCAACGCAAGATCTTAACATTCTTAGGCTTTGGCAGACGATACTATATAGCGTGTAAGTGTAAACAAATAAAGCATGCACAATCCCTGGCGCAAGCAAACACGGCGTATACGTAATATTGCGTATACGCAAAGTTGCATCCATCACTGTGGCCGCTCTGCACTTTTGGGCGAGCTTCTGACTTGCAACTTTTCCGCCGTTTTATTTGATTTTTGGCGTTGCTTTCCCTTTGGCTTTTGGGGTTTTTTTTTTGTTTTTTATTCCCAAAGACATATGCGCCAGAGCTGGTGTATACAATTTTGTTCCCTCGGTTTTTAGGTTGCGAATTTTTCCTTCATTCTATACATATTTTTTTTAAAGAATATTTCGGTGTGTGAGTGGCAACTTTATGAATACTCATACACACACGGGGCGTATTAAAAATTTAGCAAAAAACCTAAAAACGAACGAAAAGTTTGCCAAAAGTTGCCCACGGCACATGTGTGTAAGGCATTTTATATTATTTTTATTTCGCATTTATTTCATACTTCTCTCCCAGTTGCCAACCCCCCACCCAACCACACACCTCTCGTTTTCCCCTGGCCCGGCCTTTATTATTATTTATTTCATTATGTATGTTTGCTCGCTTTTATTTGCGAGAATTTTGTTGGCGTACGAGTATTGCCGGGCTTCTCTTTGCTAATTATTAAGCTCATTTCGCAGGCTTTCAATATGCACAAGCGTGTGTGTCGGAATTTTCTTTTCTCCTTTTTATACCCGGTCTTAAAAAGGACAAGGGTATATGGAATGCGAGCGAATGTATGCGACAGGGAGAAGGATCCCATAGAGTATATTTATTATTGATCAGCATTCACGGCCGAGGCGATCTAGCCATGTCCGTCTGCCCGTTTTGTTTGTTTAATTTCACACATTCCCTTTTAACCATCAACTTCGGATGACGTGCACATTTCGATTCCTTTTCGTACTCCTTTTTCACCGTCAAATTCCGAGCACTTGTGCATGTTGATTCCCTTTTGTTCGAGACATTCACAGCTTCCAGCTCATGATACAAGTCGAGTCCGTTAGGCCACAGGAGGCAGGTCCTCTTGAGCTCCTTAGGGCTTGCATTTCTCTGATGCAGCGGATCTCCAGGTTCAGGTGAGACAGCTGGGCGAAAAGGGGCGGGAGATGACGTCCGGGGGGGTAATGATCCTTCATGTTTCAGTAGATGGTTGACGGGGTGATCGTTGGCGGGATGAAACGAGCAGACAGCGGTCAGACGGACAGGCAGACACACAAACGGACAGACAACTTGGCAGGAATCGAATAAAAGGATAAAAGTATCTCACGCAAGTATCTCTTAGAGCTACCAAGTTTGAATATGTTATTTGTATAGCCTGCAAACAGGTGAAAACCAAGAGCCAGGTATTCATGGTCGAGACACTAGCCTATAATCCTTGCTACTTGTTTTTTTTTTGTTGGATTTCCCTGCGTGTGTGTCTCATAAATCTGCCTGCGCATGTGGATGTCCTGACAACAAAAAGCACATTAAACAAATCCATTCGGTGCGGCGATAGAAGGGGCGTGGCCATCCCGCAGGCATCATTTGTATTGCATAATTAGCTATTTACATTGCGAATCGCATTCGGAGTGGCAGAGGCGCAATACAAACAAAGCGGGGAGGCCTGCTCAGGGGTCAGAGGTTGCACGGGGACAAGTTAATTGCTTAATAGTCGAGACATCAATAAATCAAAGAAAAATACGCGTAAGCATAAAGCAAGAACAAGAACAAAAAAAAAAGGCGACGCACAAAAAATCTCAAATACACAGAGGAGTCCTGGGTCCTGGGGGCAAGGGCTTTTGCGTGGCGCGGCGGGTTGACGACAGAACCCGGGGAGGGGCGGGGATCGGAGGGGAGGGGAGGGGCGGACGGTCTTGTGGCTGCCTGCGCAAATGCAAACAGACTGATTGATGGCGGCAAGTGATTTATTTATGTTAATGCGACGGCGGCGAAGAGTCAGCGGCGCGAGCGAGGACTGCAAAAAGGACATCGGATTCGGTGAATCAGTGCTGCCTGCCCCCGCCATCCATCGCATCCCAGAAGTTAACCCTGCGGTTTTTGTTTCAACAACTTAATTTTCTGGATCAATAAAGTATTTCGAAGCCATTGGGGGGCTGCTGAAGGCTTCCCATCGCCAGCGATTGAGAAACACTACGTGTTAAACTGTCTTTGTCTTTATATTTTGCGTTTTTGGATTGATAACAATCCTCAAAGGGACATTCTATGATCCAAGCTGTATGTCCTGGAGAAAAACATAGAGCTAATAATATTCTGAAGTTCAGGATCTTGTCGTGGATCCCTTAAAAAGCAAAATATGCAAGCTTATAGGCAATATCATCGTTTATAGTTCCTGTTTTTTTTTGTTTTAAGCGGCACACCAAAGAAATAGTCAAATAAGAAATTGCCATGATTTTTCGCTTTAAATACTACAATATTCTGGTTTTCAAGATCTATGAAATAGTCCCGACAATAACCGATAACAAATCAGTTCACAAGGGTGATAATAATGGTTTAAAACCAGGTATTGCCGCTTTTGCAGCTCCTAAAGTTGCCTTGAGCTTTGGAAATGAAAGCCCAAAAACAAGCTCATTTGCCAGAAAACGGCCATTTAAGCTGCACCGAAAGGAAACTGGAGAATCCGCCCCTCCCCATATTCCTCCTCCGGGCACTTTGGTATTTTCACCTGCGACATTTGTCGCTGTACGTGATTCGAGCGACGATTAATCAACTGCGTGGAGGGAGCGGTGGAAATGGAGCCGGGCCGGAGACGGAGCCGGAGCCGGAGCCGGAGCCAGGCAGCAGCTGCAGGAGCAGGTGGAGGAGGCTGAGTCCTGTCACCCGGCGATAACAGAGCACACGCACCAATGTGCCCGATGGCTTGAGAGTGGCGCCGGATAAGCGATCGGTTTGCCGGCGCAAATGCGTTTATTTATTTATTATTTATACTGCAGCCAAAGCGCAAAACCCCAGGCAGGGAAACCCAGTTTGTATTTTCCCGAAACTCTTCTACAATTTTCCCGAAACTCTTCTACAATTTACTCGTTAATTTCAGCTGAAATGTGAGATTCAACGAAAACTATACAAGATATCGCTGTGTTCGCAGGCATTTGGCGCACTCAACCGAGGACGAAGGATGATGGCTTGCCAGGCGACAAGAAAGACATCAAATGAATTTTAATACGCGCCAGGGGAGCCCTCAATAATTAATCAGACAAATGGCCAGCGGCTAAGCGGCAGAAGGATTTCCTGCCCCGCCGCGCGATTCGTTTTCAGTTTCAGTTTCATTTTCAGTTTCGGTATCGGTATCGGTTTCGGTTTCAGCTGCCTGCTCAATAATTGATTATTGGCGAAATGGACGACGGAAGTGGAAATGGAAATGGCAAATGGCACCCGGGTTCATTCAATAATAATTTCGACAACTTTGTCGCCAGCGAGGGACTCTCCACGGCGGGAGACCCCTTCGGCAAGGCGGCGCCGCCCTGCCTGCCGCGAAAAGCGCTGCAGGAAGAACCAGAACCAGTCCCGGGCAGCGTGAGTAAACATCAATAGGAATTTTATTGTGGAAATATTTGCCGCTGAAGCTGCCGCTGCCGGTGCACAGAACTTACAAAAGCAAACACAATAAATATATCCCGCTTTGTAGCCTGGCAATGACCGCAAACAGGCCAGCCCTTGCAAATTTATGGCTGCCTGCAGAGAAAAATAAAACAGCCCAAGGAAAACCACGATATGGTTCAAATATTGAATTTCCATAACCAGCACCAGCACCAGCACCAGCACACCAGAGCCCGGGAGATTTGTTATGATTCACAGAAAGTCCGCGGCCAAGTTGTTGGCCATTTTCAAAAAGTTGTTATTGGGAGTTTTATTTTAATTTTGCTGCGTCAGCTCTTTTGTTTGGCCCACGAGGCGTATGGGTAATTTTTGGGGCAAACTTTCCAACTTTTTTAGGACAATTCTCAAATGTTTTTCTCCCTAAAGCGGTCAACTTAGATATTCGCTAGGAATACCATGGAGTTTTTTAACTAATACCTCACAATTATTTCGAAATTACATCGTTCTGGGAAATGATCTGGTAACTCGGGAGAATATTAAAACATTCTCCAACTTTCTTGAGGACAATTCTCGAATGTTTATCTCACTAAATGACCTCAAATAACATATTTTCTAGTAATGCTTTGGAGTTTTTTTTACAAATACCTCACAATTATTTCGAAATTACATAGTTTTAGCAATTACATAGTTTTAGAAACACTTACAGAGCGTAATACTGCAAAAAAAATGTAAATTACTTGAGACAGAAAGGCAATAACAAGGGGCATCTGGCTTATTTGCTTTTGCGTCGGCTCTTTTGTTTGGCCCACGAGGCGTATGAGTAATTTTGGGGGAAACTTCGATGTTTTTCAGTAATGCCATGGAGTTTTTCAACAAAAACCTCACAATAACTTCAATATTACAAAGTTTTAGCAATGATCTGGTAACGCGGAAGAATTTTGGAACATTTACAGCAAGAAAGGGAAAATTACTTGGGACAGTTAGCAACAACAAGGGCATCTGGCTTATTTGTTTTTGGCTTTGCCTTTTGCGTGACCTTTGGCCCCGCGACGCGTGAACGATGACGTCGCCTCTGGCTCATCTCTCTCCCTTCCTGTTCTCTCCTTTTTTCGGCTCTCCTCTGCCCCCCGCCCCCCGCCCCCCGACAACTGGCAATAAAATTGATGTCACGTTTTTATGACGCCGTTGATGAGTCGTTATCTTTGATTTCAGCACGCAGGCTCGGCTCCACTTCCGCCGCCTGCCCCGCCCCGCCCCGCCCCCTTCTGGTACTCCGCCCTTGTTCTGTGTTGTTTTGTGTATGTCGGACACAAGTTTACAATGCCGCACACAGAAACCAGTGGAAGCCAGAGGCGGACACCGGGGGGGTCTACTGATATCGCCACTCCCGCCCCTGCTCTCCTTTTAATCCTTGGCTATCCCCTTTCCTGCAATCTTTGGTTTTACCTTGGTCTTTGCCGATCCCTCCTGGCAGATCCTTCGGCCGCCTCTGCCCCTATTTTTCTTCGCCCCTCCTCATTCCTCTTGCGAGGTTCGACAATTGCGTCAGGTGGTCGCGGTCCTGCGGTCATTACTCTTCGTCCCTCCCCCTTGAGCCCCTTGAGCCCCTTGTGCCTTTTGTGCCGCCCGTCTTTTGCCTTTGGCCTTTGCTTTTTTAATTTACGCGCCCAGTTCAATTTGCGCTCTCTTTGTTTTATCTCCGGCTCATAATTTATTGCCTCGGTCTTTTCTCTGCGCCTCTTTTTCGGTTTTGTGCAAATTGAAAAGACCAGATGCGCCGCTTGTTTCTTTTTTTTTTGTGTGTGGAAACAGTTGTTTTACGCCCATTATTTGCCTCCGCTTCCTTAGCGTCCAGAGGCGCAAACAGACTATAAAACGCAGGGGAGGCAGCGGCCGAGAGTCATCCGCCCCACCGACGAGCAGCCGCGATAACTCCAAGATGTCCGCCCATCACTTCCTGTTGCCGCTGCTGCTGCTGCTGCTGCTCCTGAACGCGTCCACCTTGCAGGCCCAAGTCCTGGGCGGCGGACACTGCCGGCCGACGGTGGTGCCGGTGAAGGAGGGCGGACAGGTGTGCGAGCGGCTGTGCTATCAGCGCGGCTACCGCGGTCCACCGATGATATGTCGTCCCGTGACCCGGACGGGCCTCACGCAGGTCTGCGGCAACGGTTGCTGCCGCAGTGGCTTCAGTTGCCTGCAACTGCTGCGCACCTAACGCAGCAGGCGTTAGGTCTAGTCCAATTTTAGCAAAGTTATCCCAGGATATAGTATAGAGTTGGGCGCGTGTCGTGTTATTCTCGTGTCACATCGTGTCACATCGTGACACGTGTTCGTGTTACACAAAAAAAAATTTTTCGTGTTCGTGTTGTGTCGTGTTGAAAATTTTAGACACGCGTACCTTCCTAGGAAGGTACTGCATGGGATTAGCACTGTCGAATTCTACCTTTCCGTGAGTAGTTTAGAGATGGGCGCGTGTCTAAAATTTTCAACACGACACAACACGAACACGAAAAATTTTTTTTTGTGTAACACGAACACGTGTCACGATGTGACACGATGTGACACGAGAATAACACGACACGCGCCCAACTCTAATATAGTACATCCTGTCATAATAAAACCATAAGACTTTCCAGAACGTAAAACAAAGCATGTTACAGATTTCAGTGTTTTATTGAATTTTTCTCATATATATTTCTTCTCTTTTTTTTTTGCGGGAAGACGAACGTGTCATTAAAGAAACATTAAAAAAAGAAGCTCAATCTTGTAGTTTTAAACAGGAGCGAAAAGCCACTAAGGGAGAGTGGTGTCATTAGGGGCTTAACTTAACGATTTTAATCATTACCTACTTGGAAAAAGCCAGTATCACACATTATGTTCAGTTCTATGTTGTTCTGCCTTTATGTTTTTAGGATATGTAGTTTTCCAGGATATATTATCTATGAGATATTATGGTTATATTGGATATATAAAGATGTAAGATGTAGACTTACATACTTGGAAAAAGCCAGTGTCACAAAATGTTCCGTTCGGTGTTATTCTCCCTTATTTTTATGTTTTTAGGATATTTTGTTTTTAATATATGATGGTTATCTAGAAGATATTGTGGTTATATTGTTATATATTGTATTGTATATTGTACTTACTTGGAAAAAGCCAGTATTATATAATGCTCCGCGCTCTGAGTTATATTGATGATATTTAGGATATTTTGATTTTTAGGATATATGATGGTTATCTGTGATCTAGGATAGGATATATAAAGATGTAAGCTTCTTGAAAAACTTGTAGATGTATTAATACGGTAGTGTACTGTCTTCCCGCGTGTTTCTTGTATGTGGTAGGTTCTAAAAAGAGAGATTCATTCATTATTAATTCTTTTGACCATCTGAGACTGCTTACGCACTGGAAACTTAATTGAGGTTTCCATCATCTAGAATCTAGATGGTTGCTGCCGGGGCAGACTTCCAACACATAAACTTCGTAAACAACATCTGAACGAGCTCTCCAATACGAGACGTATTCTCTTTGCGTTGGTTCATGCTTCTTCCAAGGGACGCATAATGGTTCTCAACCGATCGACCATTAGGATTGTTAATCCCATCGAGAAGATTGCCATTCATTTTACAGTGCGTTATGCCCTTGCCAAGCGACTTTTCATCGATGTAAACTGACCGCCCGCAAGGACGCAAGCGAACCTTATTTCTTCCACTAAGGTCATCTTTCTCTTTGCGGTGGCTCGTTCTATTACCCAAGGACTTTTCACCGGTGTCAGCTGACCGCCCGCAAGGATGCAAGCGAACCTCATACCATCCACTAAGGTTATCTTTCTCTTTGCGTTGGGTCGTGCTCTTACCGTAGGTTTTTTCCGCGGTGCCAACTGATCGCCCAGAGGGACACAAGCAATCCGTTGTCCCGTCGAAAAGCTTAACCTTCTTACCTTGAAGGCCAATTTTCTTGCCAAGGGATTTTTCATCGTTGTCGACTGATCGCCCCCAAGGATAGAAGCAATCCCTAATCTCATCGAGAATACTTCCTTTCTTGTTGCAGTGGGTCATTGTCTTGTTGACATATCGCGCTTGCGCCCAACGATACAAGCGATCCTTGATCCCGTCTAGAAGTTTGCCAGTCCTCTTGCCGTGGATCTTGCTCTTGCCAAGAGGCTTTTCATCGTTGTCAACTGATCGACCCCAAGGATAGAAGCAATCCTTAATCTCGCCGATAAGACTCTTTTTCTTTCTGTCCAGGGACTTTTCATCGCCGTCACCAGATCGGCGACCACCGTTTAAACGATCTTTGATGCCGTCGAGAAAGTTCCCTTTCTTTTTGCGATGGGGCAGGCTCTTGTTTGCAACTGCTCGTCCGCAATGATTCAAGCGAACCTTTTCCCCGGTAGAAAGCTTCGCTTTCTTCATGCGGCGAGCCATGCTGCTGCCACGGGACTTTCCATCTTTGTAGATAGGTTTCCCGTAATCATACACGCGAACCGTATTGCCTTTGGAAAGCTTCCTCTTCCTTCTGCAGCGAGTCGTCGTCCTCTTGTCCCGGAGCTTCCGGGACATGTTGGAGAAGTGGTTGGATATTTAAACTAGGTTAAAAATTAACACAATTTTGGCCGATCGTTTTGTTTCAAAGACCGTAAAATATATGATGTGGTTTTTTAATTTTTTTTTATATTTTGTGTGTTGAGTGTCGAATGCGCGAAAGTATACTGACTAATACCTGGGTGAAATATGCTGAAGTCAAACGCGACGCCCTCTTGGTGAAAAAACGAATCCACTTTCCATGGGTTACTTGGATACACCAATATCAAATTCCTGAATTGCTTGGGCTCCTGGGATCGGATTGAAAAACCACCCAACTGTAGGATTGCCAACATTAATACAATTAACATCTATATACCACAATTCATAAATTTTAATTACATTAAAGTCTTTGCTGTTTATGCACAACTGTCAATTGTTGTTTATTTTTGATTTTCGTATTGTAATTCCCCCTTTTTTTTGAGAGAGACTGCACAATGCAATGGGGCGTGCAATGCAGGCATCCGCTAAATTTAACGCAATTGATTATTGATTCCGTAAACAGTGGGCAGCTGCTATTTAATTATAGAACCGATTTCAGGGGCAGAGTGTTTGGGGGATGCAATTGCCGCGGTCGTCGCGGGCATACCCGCGGGCACAGTGGCATCCCGTTGGCGATTTCCAGCAGCGCTGACTCCACTCCTGGCAGAAGGACTCGCACCGGCAGATCGGGTTACTCAGACGGCACTCGTAGGGCCCGCATCGCCCAGATCCGTCCAGGGCCCCCTGAACATGGGCCATGGAAACGACGAGAAATGCGAAAACAACTGCCAGGCGATACCTCATTTTGAATGGCATCCCAATTTCCAGGGGGCTCCTCATTTAAAGCTTTTTTATAGGCCATCGCACAAGTGTTTCGGAGCACAATCAATAAATGGTAATGACGGGGCGAGTGTTGTCCAAAAACAAACGATATTCAAAAATAACGCACGCATGCCATCGCACGCAGTGTTGCCACACTTTTTCCGTCAGAATGATCGACCAGTTGATCTGGTATTTTTGGTAGAATACCATAATACCCGTTGGTTTTCTTTGAACTAATACTAGTTGGCGTATGCACAAACAAATGCTTCTACGTGTATTACTTATAAAATTACGCATAAATTTTTGAAAAACAAATAAGTAAATTGAGATTAAGTCCAACCCAAGCGAGATGCGTCTTTTGCAGTATTTTCTGGTATTTAGTCCAAATTTCCGTTATTTTTTGGCATCCTATCGGGGGAGGGTATTTTTTCCATAGCCCGGTCATGGTCTTGTAGGCTACCAATGCGATCAGTTTAAAAACAACCAGCGTCTGGTATTTTAAGTGAATTAGTCAAAATAGATCACCAATGGATGCGAAGAAACCAAGTGGCATCCAGATAGCGGTGCGGGAGGCGCCCTTTCGCCAATTTGTGGGGCGACGCGAGCCGAGCATCGTGGAATTTCCGCCCTGGGCGGAAGGCAAGGTATGTAACTGTACCAGCCCTCCATGCTACTGCATCGGTTACGGTAACGGTAACGGACGCTCCATCCGGACGCTCCATCCTTCCTCCAGTCACTCATCGTGGACCACAACGAGTACAACTTCGACCATGCCTTCCCGTCGAACGCCACCCAGGCGCAGGTCCACGACACCCTCATCCTGCCCCTGATCGAGAAGGTCCTGCAGGGATATCAGTGCACGGCCCTGGCCTACGGGCAAACCGGCACCGGAAAGAGCTATTCCATGGGCATGACGCCCTCAACGAAGGTATGCATAAGCGTCTATCTTCACGATAACATAACAAGGACACCCAATATTACACGCAGATCCTTAAGCCGGAACAGATCGGCATCCTGCCCCGCTGCCTGAACACCATCCTGGATCGTCTCGCCATTGAGGAGAAGGAGAACTGCGGACCACCGATCACCGTGTCCGCCTCCTTCATCGAGATCTACAACGAAAAGGCCTACGATCTGCTGGGCTCCTCGCCGGACGCTCCCATGATGCCCTCGCGCTGCAACAACTGCACCTGCCTGCCCCTGGCCAGCCAGCAGGATCTGCAGCGGCTCCTGCACCGCGGCACCACCAATCGCAAGGTCCGGGCCACCCTGATGAATGCCACCAGCTCGCGGTCGCACGCGATTGTCACGATTCACTTGTGGAACGGCAGCCAGCACGCCCGCATGAACATCGTGGATCTGGCGGGGTCAGAGGGCGTACGCAGGACGGCCAATGTGGGCGCGGCCCGGCAGGAGGGCGTCAACATCAACCTGGGCCTGCTGGGCATCACCAAGGTGGTCATGTCGATGACGTTGGGACACACGCGGATTCCCTATCGGGACAGTGTGCTCACCACCGTGCTGCAGGGTAAGCGGGGCAAACTTGATTCAGCTGTTTAATCACAAAACATTGTTGCATAGGCCTAATGGTTTACATTGATCTGCAGAATCCCTCACCGCCAAGTCGTACATCACATTCCTGGCCTGCATCAGTCCGCATTCCATGGACCTTAACGAAACTGTGACCACCCTGCGGTTCGCGACCACCGCCAAGAAGCTCCGCCTCAACCCGCAGCAGATGCAGCAAAAGGTGAGTGCGGCAGCAGTCCTTTTTAGATGTAGCCAAAATCCACACAGTCGAGGATCACCTCGCGCATCCGCTGGCGGAAGATGGCCTCATTGCCGGCACCCAAAAAGCCGGCGCCATGCAGATCCGTGGTGGCTCCGGCCTCGATCCGCTCGCTGATGGCCTGCAGGTCGGGTACATCCTGGCCCTGCATCGTCACAATGGGCAGCACCATCATGGCCAGCAGCAGGCCCACAGCGGACTTATCCCTCACCTGCTCCTCGAAGGCCCAGCGAGGCATTGCTTGCTCGGCGCTTTCGCCCAATCTGTAAAGAAGAAACCGCATTAGGTTGAGCCCTCGAGCGGAGGGGCCTACTCACCTCTCCAAGTGCGAACCCAACTCCGCGTAGTAGTCCTCCAGCACACTCGTGAGATGGTGCTGCCTGAAGGGCCGCGACGTGCAGGTGAACAGGAAGTAGGCCAAATCGGTGACGGGCGAGGCATAGCGCATCAGCTGCCAGTCGATTAGGCGCACATCCTGCACCGTCCTGCCGTCCGGCACCTGGTACAGAATGTTGTTGTTCCAGCAATCGCCGTGACAGATGACGGCGAAGGGCTCGCAGTTGGAGCCACTGACCAGGGGCAGCAGCAGCTCGAAGTACGAGCCCCGCGAAAAGTAGTCCTGCAGGCGCTTCCGGTAAGCCGCGTCGTCCGGCGTCAGTGAGGCCAGTGCGCTGCCCTTGAGATTCTCAAAGTAAACGCCCAGGGCGTGGTCTTCCTTCCGCTGCTCGAAAATGTCCACCAGGCGCTGGAGGTGGTCGAGTTTTTCGGGCCACTGGCGCTTGGCAGCCAACGATATGGCATGCAGCTTCGCATACGAACGGATGACCACACGCACCTGCTCCAACGACAAGTCGGAGAAGCGGTTGTGCAGCAGATAGCCGGAGGCGGTGAGATCCTCCAGGACGATGCACTCGTTCGGCTCGTCCGGTCGCGTGCCCAGGCAACGGGCATGCTGACGGAATCGGTTCGCTGCGGGAATCCTCCACTTGTCCTGCAGCTGCTCGGCGAGCGGCAGAAACTCCTCGTAGGCAGCTGTTTCGCGCAGGAAGCATGGACGGGCGAAGAATTGCTTGCGGCGCACACGGTTCTGGGGCGGAAGCTTCACCACCAAGCTGCACGAGGTTGTGGCCACGCGGAGGCGCCACACCACACCCAAGTAATTGTCGCCTTTGGCGCTGGCGCACTCCAAGCGAAGCTCCGGGCTTGGGCCCAATTCGGGCCACAGTTGGCTGACCAGGTGGCGGAGGAACAGCGTCACCTCTTCGTTCGGCAAATCCTCCTCGCCTTTGCTGGGTTCAAGCAAAAAAGTTTCCTTATTCCCCTTGAGATTCTCCAAATTTTCCACCTCCAATATCTGCTCTGAGTCTTTTAGGTCCGTTTCTAAGTTTTCTACAATTTGCTCATTCGGCAAATCTTCTGGCACATTCTTCTCCTGACTATACGTTGTTTCCGCATCTTCGGGCCAAGTGGTGTCTTCAGGTTTCTCCAAAATGGTATTGTTGGGCAAATCTTCTTTAACGATTTTATCAGGCCCAGCTTCTGCAGACTCTTCGGGCTCCTCTTTGACGTCTGCCTTAGGCAAATCTTCTACACTCTTCTTGGATTCAGCAGGCACAGTATCTTCAGATTCCTCTATATTTTCGGCGTTTGGTGTATCTTCTAACGCTTCTGTTTCGGGAATTGCAGCAGAGTCTTCTGGCTTCTGAGTTTCTTGGTTTGCCTCTGGTTCGTTCTTCTGATCTTCTTCGTTGGGCAAATCTTCTACACTCTTCTGGGATTCAGCGGGCACAGTATCTTCAGATTCCTCTATATTTTCGGCGTTTGGTGTATCTTCTAACGCTTCTGTTTCGGGAATCGCAGCAGAGTCCTCCGGCGTCCGAGTTTCTTGGTTTGCCTCTGGTTCGTTCTTCTGATCTTCTTCGTTAGGCAAATCTTCTATACTCTTCTGGGATTCAGCGGGCACAGTATCTTCAGATTCCTCTATATTTTCGGCGTTTGGTGTATCTTCTAACGCTTCTGTTTCGGGAATCGCAGCAGAGTCTTCCGGCTTCTGGGTTTCTTGGTTTGGCAAATCTTCTACCAAATTTGGCTCTTCCGTTGATAGGAGCTCCTGACATTCTTTGAATTTACCCTCTAAACATTCTGGCGGCTTGGGTTCTCCTGCACCCTCTTCCTGCTGCTCCCCTTTCTCCTCCTGCTCCTTGGGCATTTCCTCCGCCTGTGGCGGAAGCTTCTCCCGGGACTGTTCCATTGCACACTGCGCCAACGCCCACAAGTGACTCGTTTATATAGACGCAGGCAACCAAACCGCAGCGACCGCACATCGAACGATGCAGTTACTCGAATTCCAAATCCAAATCAAAATCAACATCCACATCCAGCTCACCGCATCTTTCTCCCTTCGATTGCAGCAAAGTTTCGCCGCAAAAGAGCCCCACGCCTTCCGGCCCCCGCTCGGCAGCTCCACGGTCATTAAGCGAAGGAGACTACTCGGCCTCCCGGAAATTGATCAGACGGTGCTCCAAAGAACGCGTTCCGATCTGGGGCAAACGCCCAAAGCCAAAAAACGGTAAGTGATGCATCGGAACAGTAATTGGCATCATAATCCTGTTGGTAGTTGGGTAAAATTATGAGAAAACCTATTCCCCTTTACCGTAGAGCTCGCGAGCTTTTGAAAATGGACGAGTCTAGCGACTGCAGTCTCGAAGCGTTGGCGGTGACGAGGCCGGTAATGCCGGTATTGCCGGAACCCGCCGGGGCGCAAAACGAAGAGCTGACGCTCCCCTATATCGATACCTCCAGTTATCAGCTCTATGGCTGCAATGCCAGTTCCATACATAACATCACCCAGCAGCAAGAGCTCACAGGAATACAGCCGCTCCAGGAATCCGTCGAGGAAGTGCCGCAGCCACGCCCGCTACGTCGCTCTACCCGACTCCTGAACCGCCGGAACAGTCAAGATACCAGCATATCGACCACCCTACAATCGTCCTGCAATCTGCGAAGTAACGCCCGCTTGGAACCAATTCAGGAGAATCCGATCCACCACATTACCACGATCTACGAAATCATACCGCCGGCGGTGAAACGGGAGGAAGGCAAGGGCCGGCGCATCGGGAAGAAAGCCGCATCCAGCTGGCTGGAGAGCCATCGCAAGAAGTTCCTTGAGCTTCTGAACAATGGAAGCGTAAAGGAGCTAAGCAAGGTGCCGGCTATTGGGCAAAAGATCGCACTTTCCCTGACCATGCACAGGTAACTATCGCACGGCGAAACCTTTGAGTATGAAAGTCTCTAGAGTTTGAATGTCTTTCAGGTCCCGCCTGGGCGGATTCAGCAGCCTGGCGCAAGTCCAGGGCCTTCCCTGCTGGCGGGGCAACCAATGGCAGACGATTTGCGGAGTAAACTGTCTCGAATAATGTCCTAGTCCTGTTTGTCATTTTTGTTTTAGGCCAACTTAACCAATTATATGTTTGTGAACTAGGGTAAGCACTCTTTTTTGTCTCACTGTGTCCCAATTATTTTTTAACCTAAACTAAGAATTATATGTATTTTTGTGTGCGTATACCAAATGTTTTTTCCTTGGCCCCCACAAGACCCTAGGGATTCGACTGGGTAATTGGGCATTTAGCACTTGTAATTGCCATTGCCATTGGCGAGTCCCAAGTGCCAAGTGAAGTATCTTTGTGCAAGGGCTCTTAGTTTGGGACAACGATCTTCGTGCGCCTGGAACACCCCGCGCGTTATCAGCGAGCAAGCAAAAACAATTCGCTGACCGATATAGAAAGGTTTCGCTTGGGATCTGGCCCGGTTCTTCTTGTGTTGTTCTTTGGTAAACAAGATAACGCTGCACTAGGCGGCTTTCTGATTGGAAATCGGGGAGATAGCGCCCCGCAATTATCGGAGGTAGAAACTTCTGCTAGTCCAAAGGGGCAAGAAACTTGGTGGAACAAGGTTTACATCTTTTGGGACCGTTTCAAACGATTTCTCCTAGCAATACCTACAAGTTCCAAACTTGTATAGCTTTCGTAATGACTAAAGAGCATTCACTTGCAAAGCCCTAGGATGTTACAAATAGAGTGTTGGGAAAGACCCAAACTGAGGGTATGCTCAAAGATGCAAGTCTCGCGCTTTGTTATTCATTACTTGATCCCAAACCCTCGTAGAACGGTTGTGAATAGAAAAATTGAAATTCAAATGAAATGATCTCAGCAATTTGCAGCGTTATCTTTGGTTTTTTTTTTTGCTAATTCTGGTCGGGAATGAGGTGATCAAGATCACGAGTGTTTTGGGTGGGAGGGAGCTCGTGTCCTGGCATTCTCAGGGTGACCATGGCCGGGGTCTCCCGCTGGAAGAGTGACCATGCCGTGCCACACCCTCTTTTGGATTTGTTGCTGTGCTTGGTTGGGAGAGAAGCAGCCAGCAAGTGGCTTGGGATTTTGTAAAATGCGCCGCAAAAACAACTAAACGGGCGGCAGCGCAGCGATCACAACAAGATGCGAATGAATAAAACAACAACGAATGGCAAAAGGCAGAAAACAGAAAACAGAAAACAGAAAAAAAGCCGAACACACAAACAAAAACAGAGACAAAAAGACCGGCTTCTTGTTCGTGCTTTGCACATATGTGGCCCCCACGCCTTCCATCTGCTCCGTCTCGACCTCCTCCTCCTGCCCAGCCGCCACCCCTTCCATTCTCCCCCTACTCAGGGACGTCGCCAAGGGGGTCACAAGCAACCCGAAAAATTCGGAAACAGAGCGACAGATATATTTGTTTCCTGCCTATATAGTAGACTCAAAACAGATCGCTCATACGCTATGTTGTCCCAAAAAATTACATTGATACTTGGTAAAAACTTACATATCATATTCCCACTTGAACTGCAAGTACCTCCAACATTGAAATCCTACAAAGGTACCAAAACATGACTCTCCGAAACATCACAGGGGCTCCTTGGTATATTAGCTATTTCGAAATACATAAAGATCTCCAAATTCCTTTTATTAGAGATGAAGTTAAAAGATTAAGTAAAAGATACATAAACAGATTGAATTTCCATGAAAATAATTTAGCCATCAACTTGCTAGACAATAGCAGAGAAACGAGACGTCTTAAACGTTTCCACTTACTCGATCTACCTCATAGATTATAGAATAAGTAAAACGTGTAAATAGTAAAATAAGTTCGAATTAAAACCCTTATATGTATACTGATTGTACTTACTGAAGCGCAATCAGTCCTTGTTTATTATCCTAAGGATAGTTTACAAATAAAAATATATTAAAAAAAAATATATATATATATATATTCCCACTTGATTTTCCGACCCCCGAAACCAGGGAAAACATATAGCGGGCCCCGCCCATGGCCCTGCTGGTGCGACTGCGTTTAAGTCGCTGCCTCTGTCGACGGCGGCGCCGGCGTCGTGCGTTGGGCTGCGTTTAAAATGCGACCGCAGCAGCGCAGCGAACTCAGTCTAGCAGCGCAACTCCGGCAGTCCGGCAGTCCAGCAGTCCAGCGATCCAGCGATCCAAGCTCCAAGTTCCAAGCTCCCAGTGCCAAGCTCCAAGCGCCAAGCTCCACTTGCATTCCGGTTGCTGCACTCATCCGCTTCCACTTCCACTTCGATTGCCTTTGGATCGGGAGCACACTCGGTCTCGAGATACGCCCTTTTGCGATACGAGGAGCATACATAGCTAGTCAGCGAAGATGTCGCAGCCGCTCAAGTTCTACTTCGACTTCCTCAACCAGTCGAGTCGGGCCCTCTACATCCTCCTGGAGGCATCCAAGATCCCCTTCGAGGCCATTCCCATCTCGATGCTAAAGGGTGAGTGAGTGCCGCCGCCGGGCTACGTGCTCTCGGGCACGCTGAAAGCGATTCCCATTCCGATTCCAAATCCAAATCCGAATCCCAAGTCAAAAACAAACAACAACAACAAAAAACGGAAAAATTCAAATTGAAATTTCGAAAACAACAAAAATATAAACACAAAGGTCGACCCGACCCCGAACCAAGCGCCAACACACAGCGCACGCCAACAGAGAGTGTCACCACACACATTTCCATGCATTTGTGGGGGCCCTTTTTGTTGTTGTTGTTGTCGTTGTTTTCGATTTTGATATTTTTTTGGTCGGGGAATTTCCAAAAAAATTTTCCGCTCGTTAAAAATTCCATTGGTCAGGCCGAAAGGTTTCAAAAGGGGAAAGTGTCAGTAACTGAAGCGATTGCAACGACGAAATATAGAGAAATATCAAATATAATATTGCAACATCAAAGAAAAAGGTCCCCCTCCCAAAGATTGGGCGAAACTTTCAGTATTGTAGACCAAGATATTCAAATACATGATTCGAAAAGGTATTAGCTTCAAAAATGTTTAACTATTGCAGCCCAAGGTGTACGAATACAGTTTTGAATCCAAAACTCTATTAGATTCAAAAGTATTTCAGTATTGTAGCCACAAATATACGAATATTAGATTCAAAAGTCTTTCAGTATTGTAACCAAGAATATATAAGAATACAGATTCAATTCCAAAACTCTATTAGATTGAAAAGGTATTTCCGTATTGTAGTCAAAGATATACGAATAAACTTTCGATTCCAAACTCTATTAGATTAAAAATTCTTGGGTATACAAATTCGATTGGAGAAGGTATAGAACTAGAATTCACATTGTAAAATCAGTGAAACCTCCGATTCCAAATCTATGGCACCGAATCATGCAGATTAAAACGCTTACACGGCCATAAACCATCAACAAATTGGCAAATAATTTGAAAATATACAATTTATAATTGAGATTGAGATTGAGGCAGGCAATTTCATTTGCTGCACTTGGAGCGGCGATAAGGAACCGCGCCGAAAACAAAATTAAACGCTCGCCGATAATGCGGATTAATTTGTTGACACAATTTTAAGTATAAACAAATTAGCGCAGAGAATGCCCGCGAACGTGACTGAAGACCGGGCAGCAGGAGGAATGCCTGAGAGCACTCCTTGTGCGAGTCGAAAGCCACTCGTACTATACGAGTATACTATATAGTCCGATTACTTGTATTCTTTTGGAATGATGCGGCGCTTCTGCGTTGTTATTGTGCACTTTGGACGTGTTTACTTCGGAGCCGAAGCGGCCAAAACGCTTGGATTGGATTGACTTGCTTGCTTTGGGTCTTTTATCACCAGATACACTGAAACAGATTGAACAGACAGCCTGCACTTTGTTCGTGTTTACAGAGCCCGCAGGCAGTCGATCTTTGCGCCGGTTTTATCACCTGCTTAACAATAATACCTATCAATCGGCCCGATGGGTTTTTGTTTGCCGTTTCCCTTACTACCTCCGGCCATGGGTGTACCTACCTTTTTGTCGATCTGTTTGCTTGTTTGTCGAGCTGCGCGTGCGCGCAGCACTTTTCGTTCTGCTCCGCCCCGGTGCTCCAAGAAGGCTCTGGGTCGCATTGTTGGTCAAGGTTGCGGAAATGCCAAAGTCCGTTGGCCATAAAGTGCGAAATGAATGCTGATGGGGGTCCGCAAATGCATTCCCGATCGAATTAATATCCGCATCTCTATGCTAATTTCAAGGAGAGCTATGCAGCCGTCCGTATATGCATACATCTCGAGATACACTCTTTGTGTATCTGTGAGTATCTGTTTGGACTTTGCACTCTGCCGCCACAAAGAGCAGTGAAAAACAGAAAAACAGAAAAACAGAAACACAGAAAAACAGAAAAACCAAAACCAAAACAGAAACGTTAAAAACGAAACTATAAAAACCGAAAAGCCACCGAAAGAGAGAGATCTCGTGGAGCGCAGCTTAGAAATCAGAGTCGCCGCTGCATTCGAGTGGAGACAACCTTGTGGAGGTTATAGACTCCGATCCGATGTGGCTTTTTACATTGGTGATGGTGGTGGTGATGGTGCTGGTGCTGGTGCTGGTGCTTGTGCTGTCATGCCGCCCAAGCATGACGCAAGGAATCTAATCTGGCCAAGAGTTAAGCTAGGCAACTGCAATTGGGATCAAGTGGGAATCGAATGAAGCCCGCAAACGGCTTATAAAACCGATCGCATTCAATCAAATTTTAGTATGCACTCTTGACAACTCGTGTCGAGTGCTCAAAGCGATTTTTAACGCCTTTGATGGTCGGGCGAGTGAGTTCACAGAGGTCAGTGGAGGTTGCCATAGGGCTGTTCAACCCAATTTCAGTATGCGCAATTGCAAAATCACCAGCATTATTGTGATCCCTCGGACTTCCGGCAAAACCAAAATAGCAGGCAGATCTTGATCAGGCACCGCCCTTTGGTTGGGTTTCAGGTCCTCTAATCAATCTGGGGTCCACTTTAATTCTCCAAATGGCAGCAATTATAGAATTGAAAAATTGCCGCTCAAATCTAATCAGTTGCTGTCGAGACGGGAGAATCGCAGTGCGCCACTGTTTCTGTTTCTGTTTTTTTTTGCGCTGACTAATCAATTAGGTTTCCATGAAATTTTCACTTAATTTCTGTTTTTGTTTCGGTTTTTTTTTCATTTTTTTATTCTGTTGTTTTCGCACCACCCCAATAATCACGAAGTGGAGTATAATGGCGGGATGTGGCATTCAATTTGTTCCAGATTCCCACTGTCATTTCAGGCGTTCGTTATTTTTAGCGGCCCTCACAAAAAAACCCCACAAGTGCCGCACGCCACCCGAAATAAGAAATGGGGCGAAAAATATTCCATGACCTTCATAAACCGCCCGACATTGACAATGACTCCGGGCTCTCAAACACACGCCCCCTTTTTTAGGGCAATAATTCTTCCACTGCCGATATGGTTATCTCTGTTTCTGGGTGATTTTGCGATCCCCAAGAACCTGTTGGGGGAATATCTCGGATCTGCTTGGCATCAGGCGATCCAGCTATCGGGCGATTTATATATATTATATGCTCACTAATTAAATGCAACGTCTGAAAGTTTATTTGCCAAACAACAAACTCTGATAAGAGTCCGAGGCAATTGTTAATAATGTTTGTAAATATATTCCCACGGCAATCAAACAACCAATGACTGTGCATGATAATTGTTGGATCTCATAAGACCGATCTCATGAACCGCTCCTTCTTGACTCAAATTGCAGGCGAGCACCTGACGGGAGAGTTCCGGGACAAGGTTAACCGGTTTCGCAAGCTGCCGGCGATCACGGATCACGGCTACCAGCTGTCCGAGAACGTTGCCATTTTCCGGCACCTGGCCCGGGAGAAGCTGGTGCCGGAGCACTGGTATCCCCGGCGCCATCTGGGCCGCAGCCGGATCGACGAGTACCTGGCCTGGCAGCAGACGAACATGGGCGTGGCCACCACCGAGTACTTCCAGCAAAAGTGGCTGGTTCCCTACTTGCAAAAGACTCGTCCCGCCGACACTGCGGTAAGGCATACCCCTCCCCGAATCCTTTGGGCGCTGCCTAACCGAGTCCTCCGATTGCTTTCCAGGTGAATGTGGCCAGCAAGCAGCTGGAGCACACGCTGAACGAGTTCGAGCAGCTCTTCCTCAACTCCCGCAAATTCATGCTGGGCGACAACATCTCCTACGCGGATCTGAGTGCCATCTGCGAGATCGATCAGCCCAGTAAGTAATCACCACCTATATTTGAGGATGAGGAGTACAAATACTTGGAATACAAATACTTTGATGACCTTGCAGAATCCATTGGCTACAACGCGTTCCAGAACCGCAACAAGCTGGCCCGCTGGTACGAGGCGGTGCGCGAGGAGCTGGGCCCCCACTACAAGGAGGTCCTCGAGGAGTTCGAGGGCAAGCTGAAGAGGAGCGGAAAGGGCCAGGGCGTGGCCCAGGCGGTGAAGCAATAGCCCACGGCCCTTCCACTTCTCCAGGCCCGTCCGCCCATCTTTAGTTTAGTTCCCAACTAAGACGCAATTTTTTTTTTGTTTGCTTCTCTCCCTAACATCCTAATATCCTAATCTATTTATCCAACTTGTAAACCCTATATTCTCGTCTTCGCTTGCTATATCCCTCTTCCAACGCTATATCTTCCATATGTACGAGAGAAAAATGTAATGTATTCATATATATTTTTAGTGGCTAGTTGTTAACTATGTATCCTAATATTACGTATATTAAATACGCTTATGATTGTTATGCCAGTGGCTTTATTCATCGCAATCAACGTTTCGTGGGTGCGCTGTTGGGTTGGCTACATATGAGGTGTAAAAATAGGATCTGCCCGGTCATATCACAATTGTAAAACTTGTATACACAGATATCGGGGAAATGCGTGGGTGGCATTTCAGGTTGTGCTTATTTCATTGTTGAATCGGGAAAGGCATCGCGCGGCGGCTTGAAGCTGAGCATCATGATGTGACGGGCGTAGGACTTGGTGGCCCGAAACAGGGAGTCGGTGCCATGGAGGCGGTCCAGGACTCCCAGCACCCCGAAGCAGTTGTTGAATCTGTCGGGAAGTAAGGGATTATAAGTCATTTGGCCACGTTTAACCGGTACGCAAGCTCGAAAGGGTTCCACCCTTGGACCTACTTCAAGTGATGAAAGTCGTGAGCCTCTGGACTCGGGAAAAAGGGCAAGTGGTAGCCAGAGTGGGCATTCAAGGTGGAGAGAATGGCCAGGGCGAACCACAGCCAGGCGGTGGCCACGTGGCTGCCCATCAGAAAGACGCCCATGAAGGGCGGCAGCAGATTGCTGAAAATATGCTCGATTGGGTGGCAGTAGATCGCCGTCACCGAAATGGGTGCCGTCCACTCGTGGTGCTGCTTGTGGATGTACTTGTAGATGTGCTTGTGGTGCAGCAGCCGGTGCGAGTAGTAGAAGCCCAGCTCCTCCATCAGAATGCACACGGTCAGCTCGAAGCAGACCCAGTGAAAGGTCGGCAGGTCACGGATGTCGCTCAGGCCGCGGATCTCCATCAAGCGGTAGCTGGCGTACGCCAGAGGTATGCCCACGAAGATCTGGTTGCAGATCACGCACCAAATTACCTAAAAAGGCGAACCGCGGGTCAGAATCATTGATTGATTGGGATGGCAATCTTCACCTTCAGAAGGCGGCGCACTTCCACGGGCTCGTTGGTGCCGGGCTGAATCTTGTACTTGCGCAGGCAGGCGGGGCGGTTGGTGAGGTCCATGAATGTGTACAGGGTGCCCACGCTCCAGTAGACGATCATCGTAAAGATGGTGGTTCCGAAGACCCACAGCACCATGGGTTCGTCACCTGTTGGGCATTACATTATTCACAAAATGTTGCGTAAAGTCAACAAAGCTTTAACCTCTTTAACCTCTAAAACATCTAAGCTACGTTATTATAAATCTGATAACTTTAATTTGGGAAAACTCACAGCTTTTCTGGAATATTGAAACACAGTTTGCTCTTTCTGCGCATTTAAATTGAAAATTTAAGACAAAAATACATTAAACTGATGTGACTAATGGATACAGTCATATACCCATTAAGATCATCAACAAACAGGCTACAAAAACCATATTGTAAAATTATAATTAAGCAATAAAGCCCAGCCCTTTTAATGGCTTCCAAAGGTGAAAAGAGTTCGCCTAAGATCTTAGCAAATATTAGTTGTTTCCCCGTTCAAAATGGTTATTTAAAAAACAGAAATGAGTAAGCGCGGCCACTCATTTGGCTTAATTGGCAGCACTGGGCGTAATTGGCAGCACTTGGCATCTGCAAGCTTATCGCTTTGTTTTGCTTTGTATCTATATAGTTTGTGTATCTTTTTGTGTTGCCCGCCTGCTTCTGTATCGGTGCGTCAGTGAATTAGTAAACAAAACCGTGGATGTTGACAATTTGTTGTTATTTTCGCGCTGCGGCTGGGCAAATTGCAAATTGCACAAAGAGGGAGGATCAAAGTTTAGTGGCCTCTTTCGTAACCCCTTCCATGTCGCTTTCCCCGGTTTTCTTTACATATTCTAATACGCTGGCTTCTCTGGACTCACTTACCGAACGAGTCGATGAATTTGTCCCATTGCGATTGCCAAAAGTCCCCGGAGGCGCCCCAAAAGCTCTGCAGGTGCCTGGCGTACAAATAGGATACCTCCATGAATTTCTCATCCATGGCTCAATGCTATTCACTCGGCTCTTTCTCTTCCCAGAAGAATTGCCGGCCCGAATCTTCCACTTGCTTGCCGCTGAGCGTCGCGATCGCAACTGGCGAAAATTCGCGATCGCCGAATTCAAGCCCGGAGGGCAGCTCGCAAAGCACAAAAGAGCTCAGAACTCAGAACTCGGCCCCCAAGCCCCCAAGCCGGGTTCGCGTGGCGAAAGCGAAAGAGACGGCAACGGGAAGACTTTCTTCGGAGGCCGAATCAGGGGATACTCTTTGGATTGAATGGTATCCCAATCTCTTGGTTCCCACTAAGGTTCCAGGGGTAACTTTGTACCAAATAATGTTATTATGGAAATTGTTAAATAAACATATAAAAACTAACAAATTATACCAGCCAGTTACTTGAAATGCAATGCAATTCACTGCGGGAAGTCAAGTAGAGAAGCAAACTTCTGATGGAATCGTAATACCTCCTCTATTTGGGAATCAAAAAGCGAGAGGCGAGCGAGTGAATAGAAGAGCACTGTTGGGGGAGGAGCAGGGCGGGATTTGGGGGTCAATGAAAAGAATACTCACCAGGTGAGTACGTTGCGAAACAAAATGAAAGCGGCCAGGGCGCAGGTAATGATGAAGATTACGCTGTGGAGCGACGAGAGCCAAACATCGGCGGTGCGGGCGTCGTCCCAGGACGAGGATGGTCCCTGCTCCTTTCCAGACTGCTGGAAAAGAATGAGTATCGTTAGGATGTGCCCTTGATGCCGGAGAGTAGCTCTGGTTAACTCACATCATTTAGGATCAAGTAGACCGGCGGCAGTGCCGATTTATCCTTTCCCGGTCCACAGGACGATGCGGGGGAACAGGAGCCCGGGAAGGAGACATTTCCCGCTGGCTGCACGGTAACTGAAACAGGAGATGATGCCAATAAGGGGGAACCCCCTCCCGACTCCGATGCTGATCCTTGGCTCATTGGCAGCCTTCCGTGCGCGGGATTCGACATCTCAACCGGATGAGTGAGAACTAGTTCGTATTATCGCATACAATATTCAAGAGGCTTCCGCGGTTTGTTGTGGTCCTGCCTGCTCCGTTGTCCTTGACATTTAGAGCTCTTCGATTTTTCTATTTCCGGTCTCAGGCTGCGTGTCTGTGTGTGTGGAAAGGATACCTGGAAAAGGATACCTTCGGGCGGGAGGCTCCGGCGAGACTTCCACGAACCAACGAACCGTCGGAGTGTTATCAGGGAAATTCAATGTGAAATCAGGAAACACCAGCGCCGCTTATTTTCGAAATCCTTTATCCCTTCCGCGTTCGAAGAAAGCTCACACACCAACCGCCTGCTCAATGTGGCCAGTTATCCTGGAGTCCTGTTTGGACCGTTATCCGATAGTAAAACAGTAGCCTGTTTAACTAGTCTCATTGCAATCAAACGGCATCCAAGTAAACGTTGTTTAACCAGTTATACAAATATTTCCTTGTAGTCAGTCAAAATCGACTTGAGCGCGAAGTAACAACATAGGTTTTGGCATTCAAAAGCAACCGACTATCGCTGGGCGATAGTTTAACCGTTTAACCGTTTAACCGTTTCGGACGATATTAGTGTGGCCACCCGCCGGCATCCGGCAACCCTACCGCAGACTTGCCACCCCGATAACCGCTTAAACAACAGCTATTCGCGAGGGCTTCCAGCGAAAAAAACGGGACCACCAAACGGTTCCCGCTGAAAGCGCCAACGATGCTAGATCGGAGACGCGCGCTTGCCGATCGGATCGCAGCGCGGGCGTTCGTGCGTCGCTGAAGCTTTTCCGAGAAACGACGCTGGCTGCGCAACTGTAACTCACATACGAATTTGGAAGCCGGGCAGTTGCCTGCTTGCAATTCCCCTCGCCCCTTCGATCGTTTAGAACCTCTCCCAGCGACCACCTGACCACCGGACCACCTGTGCCCCAACAACCGATCACCATTCACCGACGGTTCCCATCTCGCCCCGCGATGGACGCCCCCGCACGTCCGCCCGCGGGCATGTCACGTGGCCGGGGTCGCGGTAGGCCGCCCAAGACGTACCGCCCAGTCACGCCCTATGCCCCCTTGCCGGAGGAGGTCTTCCCGGACGAGGGAGAGGATGTCGTTGCGGATGCTGATGCTGATGCTGATCCGGATGTGGATGTGGATCCGGACGTAGAAGATGTAGACGTGGACGTGGACGGAGAAGGAGATGGAGACGGAGACGGAGACGGCACCTGCCGACGCAGCTCCCGCAAGAAGGTAATCAAGTTCGACGTGCTCGACCTGCTTAACAGGAACCGCAAAGGCAAAATTCATATCGAGGCCCGCATCGACTCGACCCCGAGCAGCTCCGGCAGCGGCCCGGCTTCCCCGGGCAAACGTGTCTTTTCCATGTTCGAGAGCGGCAAGCCAAAGCCGCCGCCCCCAAACCCAGCCCCACCCCCAGGCCCAGGCCCAGCCAGCGGCATCGAGATGTTCGCCAAGCCCAGGGCCACCCAGAGCATGATTGTGGCCCAGGTGTCCAGCGAGGGTCCCACCACATCGGCGGGCGACAGTAAGGTGGTAGGGTCCCGCAAGCGGGGACGTCCCCGTAAGGGTCAACCCGTTGCAGGGGCGAAGAAGAAGCAGGCGAAGCAGCAACAGCAACAGCTGGCAACCGACTCGGACACCAACTCCACGGCCAGCACCTCCACCGGCGACGGCACCGCCGAGGCTACAGAGCCACTCAAGAAGAAGCCCAAGTCCAGGGTGGTGGTCTCTGTGAAGCGGCTCAACCTCAACCGCCGCCTGATCTCCACGGACTCGGGCGACGTATCGCTGAACATTCAGGCAACGGACGCCACCTCCTCGTCCTCTTCGTCTACCAGCACGTCCCTGGTCTCCGGCCCGATGCTGCAGGACGAGAATGCCCTGGACGCCCAGCCGGAGACGAAAGCAAATCCGAAGGCAGCGCCCAGGTCGGCCAAGAAGAGACCTCTGGTCTTGGCCCCCATCGATGATAACTCCGACTCGGATGACTCGGAGACGAAATCAAATCCGAAGCCAGCTCCCAAGTCGGCCAAGAAGAAACCTCTGGTCTTGGCCCCCATCCATGATATCTCCGACTCGGATGACTCGGAGAAGAAAGCAAATCCGAAGCCAGCTCCTAAGTCGGCCAAGAAGAAACCTCTGGTCTTGGCCCCCATCGATGATAACTCCGACTCGGATGACTCGGAGAAGAAAGCAAATCCGAAGCCAGCGCCCAAGTCGGCCATGAAGAAACCTCTGGTCTTGGCCCCCATCGATGTTAACACCGACTCGGATGACTCGGACGACTCCCAGATCATATTCGTTGGAGTCGAGAGGCCGGGAAAGCCGGACGGGGACGAGATGGTAAGTCTCCATTCGGCAGACGAGTATAGCGAAGCCGCGTCCTCGTCGCAGACGCCCCGCAGGAGCCGTCGTTCCGCTGCAGCCATTCAGGCGGCGGGCAAAACCATAGAGGAGATCTTCGCCGACATTACCGCCAAGAGCAGCAAGATGCCGACACTGCAGCAGGAACAAGAGTCCGAGAACGAAACGATCGTTATCGATGACAGCCCACGAAAGGCGGCGGGCGAGGCAATAGAGGAGCTCTTCGCCGGCATATGCCCCAAGGGCAGGAAGAAGATATTGCAGAAGGAGCAAGAGTCAGAGTCTGAGTCAGAGTCAGATTCAGACGACGAAGCGATCCTTAATCTCGGCCGTCCACAAAAGGCCGTGTGCAAAGTAATAGACGACATCTTCGCCGGCATTTGCAAGAAAAAGACCAAAAATAAGGTATTGGAGCCGGAGGTAGAGTCAGAGGACGAGACGATCGTTATTGTCGACAGCCCCAAGATCAGAAAGAAGGTACTCGAGCAGAAGCCAGAGTCAGAGGACGAAACGATCATTATTGTCGACAGCCCAAAGCCGAAGAAACCATCGAACGGTGCCAAGGCCGGCCCGAAAGGGAAGTTGCGAACCAAATCTGTGTCGACATCTGCAGAGGCGATTGAAACTGAAGAGGTCCCTCAAGACTACATCACTGCCAGGGCTGTGGCCCCATCCTCGAAGCGTAAACAAAACACTAAAAAGCCGATGGAACAAGAACATCGTGAGTCCCCGGATGCAGCTGCCAGCGGCGTTCAGGTAAAGCCAGCAGTTGGAGCCGCTCGACGGGCTTCGGAGAAGCGGGCCGAAGCTGGTGCCTCCAAAACACCTACAGAAAAGAAGGAGAAAAAGCTCAAGGCACGAAGGAAGACGCAGCCGCAGCCGCAGGCATCGTGTGCCATTGAGGATAAATCATCCAATGTTGAGACGACCTCTCCGAAAAACAAAGTGGTCAAGGCACGAAGGAAGACGCAGCCGCAGCCGCAAGCATCGAGTGCCATTGGGGATAAAGCAACGAATGTTGCAACGACCTCTTCGAAGGACAAAGATCTCAAGGCACGAAGGAAGTCGCAACCGCAAGCATCGAGTGTCATTGCGGAAAAGTCATCGAATGTTGCGATGACCTCTTTGAAAGACAAAGTGACTGCTACTAAAGTGCCTAAGAAATCGCCGAAATCGGCGACAGTTTCTGCCCGTCCGTTAAAGAAGTCAAAGTCACTGACAGACATTGGAAGGCAGGCAAAGGAGGTGACCATTTCGGCTAAGAAGAGGAGCAGCGACGACTGCGACTTGGACAGCGAATCTATCGCCCAGGCTAGGAGCTTGGCCAATACTCTCTTGCAAATCGAGGAGCAGAAGACCAAAAACGTGAGAGTGACGCTTAGGTCCGTCCCATACGAGATGCCGTCGCAGGATAGAAACCGTTCCCCGCCCGAGGATGGCTCGCAACCGACAACTCTCAAAGGACCGGGGGGTCAACGGCGAAAGACAGTAGTCGAAATTACCACCACTACGCCCTCTTGCTCCTCTAAGAAAGAGATAGCGATGTTGATGTCCAGGTCAAAGTCGGAGTCGAGGTCTAAGTCGAAGTCTAAGTCGAGGTCAACGTCGAGGTCGGAGTCGGAGTCGAGGTCGAGGTCGAGATCTATGTCGAGGTCGAGGTCAAAGTCCCGTTCAAAGTCGGCCTCAAGCAAAGTCCCAGCTCATGCCATGACCTTACGTAGGAGCAGCAGTGGCGGAACATTGTTGCGGAACGCGGTTTCTACCAGCAACCTTGCTGTCAATACTCCGAAAGGTGCCAAACCGAGAGGCCGTCCACGACGCAACACAATCGCGTTGGACTCTACCAATTCCCCATCGAAAAAGCCGCCCTCGAGGCGGGCTTCTTCTCGTGTGGCTACCCCGTTCACAATGACGTTGCGTAGGCACACCATTGGCGCAGATTCCACTACGGAGCCTCCGACCAGCAATTCTGTGGCCAAGACCAAGAGTGCTCCCAAAAAACCGGACCGTACACGGCGCAACACAATCGCGGCGGAAGCTCTCTCCGGAAAGAAGAGGTCCTCCAGACAAGCTTCCCCCGCCGTGACAAAGAAAAGAGCCAAGTCCGCTCCCAAAGAGGTGCGCCGCGTGGACCAGTCGAAACAGCTTTCGATGGGCAAACGTCGAGCATCCATGACTACCAAGGGCTCGACATCCTCGCTTCAGGACATTGGCAAGCCTCCGAAAAAGAGGATCCGAAAGACAGAGGAATCGTTTGATCCCAGCTGGACTTGCTCCCTACCTGGGTTCAGAAAGAAAGCACCTAAACCCCCGGAGGCCCAACAAGTGGCCCGTCCCGAAGCGAAGTCCTCGGAGTCATCTCTTGCCAGCAAACCACGTCGCTGCTACGGGCAAAGCTCGCCAGACACTGAGCCGGTGGACCCCCTAAAGGACATTGCCAAGTTCATCGAAGACGGCGTGAATCTTCTGAAGCGCGACTACAAGCTGAACGAGCAGACGAAGGAACAAGATGAGTTTGCTCAGCGGGTGGCAAACATGGAGACGCCAGCCACCACGCCCTCGCCCTCGCCCTCGCACTTGGATCCCGATGAGTTGCCCTCGCTCAGCTCTTCGGGCACCCACATCCTGTCGGAGAGCAACGGCGGCGTCCGGCGCTCGCACCGCATCAAACAGAAGCCGCAGGGCCCCAAGGCCGGCCAGTTGAGGGGCGTGACCACTATGGACGTCGCCACTATCAGTATGGAGGAGCAGATGGCGGAGCTGTCGAATATCGAGCACATTAACGATCTCTTCCTGCGCAGCGAGGGCCTCAACACGTTCCAGGCGCTGCGCGAGAACTACTACCGCTGTGCCCGTCAGGTGAGTACAACAAACTTTGTCCCCTTAATATAGATTAATAAGTCAAATCGATGTTCAACAGGTGAGCCAGGAGAACGCGGAGATGCAGTGCGACTGCTTCCTCACCGGCGACGAGGAGGCCCAGGGCCAACTCGCCTGCGGCACTGGCTGCATCAACCGCATGCTGATGATTGAGTGCGGGCCGCTGTGCTCCAACGGGGAGCGCTGCACCAACAAGCGCTTCCAGCTGCACCAGTGCTGGCCCTGCCGCGTCTTTCGCACCGAGAAGAAGGGCTGCGGCATCACCGCGGAGCTGTTGATCCCGGCCGGCGAGTTCATCATGGAGTACGTGGGCGAGGTCATCGACAACGAGGAGTTCGAGCGGCGCCAGCACCTCTACTCGCGCGACCGCAAGCGCCACTACTACTTCATGGCCCTGCGCGGCGAGGCCATCATCGACGCCACCGTGAAGGGCAGCATCTCGCGGTACATCAATCATAGCTGCCGCCCGAACGCGGAGACCCAGAAGTGGACCGTCAACGGGGAGCTGCGCATCGGCTTCTTCAGCGTGAAGGATATCCAGCCGGGCGAGGAAATCACCTTTGATTATCAGTACCAGCGCTACGGGCGCGATGCCCAGCGCTGCTACTGCGAGGCCTCCAACTGCCGAGGCTGGATTGGCGGCGAGCCGGAGTCGGACGAGGGCGAGCAGATGGACGTGAGCAGCGAAAGCGAGCCGGACGACGACGCAGCCTCGGCGACGTCCGTTAGCGAGGAGCAGCGCAAGCAGACGAAGACAAAGAGCAAGGGAAACACATCGAAGAAGGGCAAGGGGACGGGGAATCAGCAGAGCGGCGGCGGCTCGCGGAGCAAGCGCAAGGAGCCTTCGAAGTCCAAGGACCGTGAGTATAAGGCCGGTCGCTGGCTGAAGCCCAGTGGCGGCGGGCCATCTGGTTCTGCTGCCTCCACGAATACTGAAAAGATTACCAAGCCCAGTCCGAAGGCCAACAAGTTTCATCCGATGCTAGAAGACCCGGACGTGGTGGAGGAGCTGGCGCTGCTGAGCCGGAGTGGACTGAAGAACCAGCTGGACACCCTGCGCTTCTCCCGCTGCTTGGTGCGCGCTAAGCTACTGCAAACACGTCTACAGCTACTGGGGGTGCTCACAAACGGCGAGTTGCCCTGCCGGCGGCTCTTCCTCGACTATCACGGCCTCCGCTTGCTCCACGCCTGGATCAGCGAGAACGGCAACGACATCCAANTCCGTTAGCGAGGAGCAGCGCAAGCAGACGAAGACAAAGGGCAAGGGAAACACATCGAAGAAGGGCAAGGGGACGGGGAATCAGCAGAGCGGCGGCGGCTCGCGGAGCAAGCGCAAGGAGCCTTCGAAGTCCAAGGACCGTGAGTATAAGGCCGGTCGCTGGCTGAAGCCCAGTGGCGGCGGGCCATCTGGTTCTGCTGCCTCCACGAATACTGAAAAGATTACCAAGCCCAGTCCGAAGGCCAACAAGTTTCATCCGATGCTAGAAGACCCGGACGTGGTGGAGGAGCTGGCGCTGCTGAGCCGGAGTGGACTGAAGAACCAGCTGGACACCCTGCGCTTCTCCCGCTGCTTGGTGCGCGCCAAGCTACTGCAAACACGTCTACAGCTACTGGGGGTGCTCACAAACGGCGAGTTGCCCTGCCGGCGGCTCTTCCTCGACTATCACGGCCTCCGCTTGCTCCACGCCTGGATCAGCGAGAACGGCAACGACATCCAACTGCAGGCGGCCCTTCTAGACGCCCTCGAATCACTGCCCATTCCCAACCGCACCATGCTCAACGACAGCAAGATCTACCAAAGCCTCCACGTGTGGATGAACAACCTGAAGAACGGCGACTCTGGCGGCTCCGGCGCCTCTGAGGCGGCCACTCGTTGCGCTCGCGTGGCGGCCTTGCTGATGAAGTGGCAGGGACTGCCGGAGATTTTTCGTATCCCCAAGCGCGAGCGCATCGAGCAGATGAAGGAGCATGAGCGCGAGGCGGACCGGCAGCCACGCGCCCTGTCCCACCATCACGCCAGCACCGCTCTGGAGGATCAGCACCGCGAGCGCGGCGAGTCAAGCAGCACGGACCGCTATCGGCAGGATCGATTTCGCCGCGACACGTCCGGCAACCGCAACAGCAAGCCGAGTGGCTCCCGGATGAGCGGCAACAACACCATTTGCACGATCACCACGCAGCCGAAGAGCGGCAGCGCGTCCACGGACAGAGGTGACGCCAACCGGAGTGACAATCGCCGTGACAATCGCCGCTCGGACATGGGGCCGTCGACGTCGAGCGGCGAGCCGAAGCGCACGCTGTCGAAGGAGATGCGCCGGAGCCTGTTCGAACAGAAGGTCGCCCTGGACCAGGCCGAGAAGCGGGTGAGCAGCGAGGATTGGCGCGAGCACGAGGCGCGCTGCAAGTTCTTTGGCATGGACCTGTCCACGGACCCCAAGCAGCTGCCGCACTACCAGAACCCGGAGACAGGTGAGTGGTTCAATAGCGAGGACATGCCCGTCCCCGGTCCGCCCTCGCAGCGCTCCGACCAGCTGGTCCAGGCCATGATGTCGCCCGAGTCCGATGGCGTTCCCGCTGCCCCACCCGTCGAATACAAGCTGCCTCCCGGCGTAGAGCCCCTGCCGCCCTCCTGGCACTGGGGCGTCACCAAGGAAACCGGCCAAATCTTCTACTACAATCTGCGCGATCGGATCCCGCAGTGGAATCCACCCAGCCTGGAGCAGCGTCTGCAGTCTCTGATCGACCCCGACGATCAGGAGCCCCTGCAAGAGCCGCCGATCGACGCGGAACTGTTGGCCACCGAGCTGATCGTGGTGAGTATGCATGATGTGGGCAACCTCAGCAAGAAGTCGCTGGACCAGTATTTTGAGAGCAAGGTGAAGGAGCGCCGTGAGGTGCGCCGCAGCATGCTGACCTCCGTCCGCGAGATCAGTCCGCGCCGTGACGAAGACCGTCTCTATAACCAAATCGAGTCGCGCAAATACAAGGAAAACAAGGAGAAGATCCGCCGTCGCAAGGAGCTGTTCCGCCGCCGCAAACTGGAGAACCCCGCCGCGCAGCCCGCCAACACGGATGACACGGATCCGAACACGGTGCCCATTCAGGCGTATCTTTACTCCTCCGACGAGGATGAAAATGAAGACCCGGAAGTGCCCGTCGCGGAGGACAGCCGCCTTCCTGCTGCTGTCACTGCTGGCGGCTCAGAGGCGGCGGCGGCGGCGGAGGCGGAGGCGGACGAGGAGGAGGAGGAGCTGGACATGGAACCCAGCACCAGTAAGGCGGCAGCAGCGGCTCTGGCTGAAAAGGCGCAAAAGGCCCAAAAGGCTCAAAAGGCCCAAAAGGCCCAGAAGGCTCAAAAGGCACAAAAGGCCCAAAAGGCGGAGAAGGCGAGCAAGTCACCGCGCGGCGATGTGGCCCAATCATTGGGGGCCAGCAAGCGAAAGCTACCGTTGCCACCACACACTCCGGAGCAGAAGAAACCCCGTCCGGAAAATCGAAACAAAACAGGCGGCAAGAGGTGAGTGGCTCAAAGAGACTTTTTCATTGTGGGGATCTAGCAAAATTTTGTCATTTTCCTGAAGCACCTCGTCGACCGGAAACCGGGAGGGGAACGACAAGTTCCGCTTTGAGATCAGCGGCCATGTGGCCGAGTTTTTGCGTCCGTACCGCAAGGAGAGCTGTCAGTTGGGCCGCATAACCAGCGACGAGGACTACAAGTTCCTTATCAAACGGGTGAGTTGGCATTGGGGTTCGCAATTGGCCCCTTGCATATAACCTTCATTGCTGGCAATTTCAGTTGAGCTTCCACATAACCGCCAAGGAGAATCGTTACTGCGATGCAACAGGAAGCCCCCTGGTCTGCAACGAGTCCGTGAAGCACAAGTCGTACGATTTCGTCAACCAGTACATGCGGAAGAAGGGCCGTGTTTACAAGAAGCCCGACGAGGATGCCGTGCAGTAGAGCCCCCCCAGTTCCAATTACTTCAATTATACTAGAAAAATAGCTAGTAAGATCCCCTAACCCCTAACTTTGGGCTAATCTTTTTTGTTTGTTTTGTTTTTATTTTGTGTTTCGGCATCCTACGAAATCGGGCATGCGCGTTTGGAGAGTGAGCGTATCCGTTTAATGTATAAATGTTTCTAAACAATAGCTTCTAAGTTTCATGAAATCAACTTTTTCAATCTATGAATACGTATACAATATTCAGGAAATCCACAGTCCGACAACCATACGAAATGGTTATTTATATCTGTGTGTAATGAAGAAATATTTTTGTTTTTTGTTCAGAAATCCGTTTAATGTATAAATGTTTCTAAACAATAGCTTCTAAGTTTCATGAAATCAACTTTTTCAATCTATATACGTATACAATATTCAGGAAATCCACAGTCCTACAACCATACGAAATGGTTATTTATATCTGTGTGTAATGAAGAAATATTTTTGTTTTTTGTTCAGAAATCCGTTTAATGTATAAATGTTTCTAAACAATAGCTTCTAAGTTTCATGAAATCAACTTTTTCAATCTATGAATACGTATACAATATTCAGGAAATCCACAGTCCGACAACCATACGAAATGGTTATTTATATCTGTGTGTAATGAAGAAATATTTTTGTTTTTTGTTCAGCAAATCCACATTACAATAACCAAAGGAAATGGTTATTTATGTGTGTAATGAAATCATATTTTTTGTTTTTTTCTTTTCCACTAAAACAACAAATTACAAAAAAAAATCCGATAATTAGCAAAAGAAAAATTTGAAGCTATGTACTATGTAATGCATTTTTGTATTTCCTTTACAAAATTCGCGAATTGCAAANGTACATTTTGTTTTATGTTTGAACTATGTAATGCATTTTTGTATTTCCTTTACAAAACTCGCAAATTGCAAAAAAAAAACACACTATGGATGCGTAAACTGAAGTAGCATTTGTGTACTGAAATTTGTCTATTTTTATTTGTATTTCTGTTCTATATATCAACTCAACTTGAATTTGTGTACTGAAATTTGTATATTTTTGTTTTATTTTTTGTTTTTTCTTGTTCACAAAATTCATATTAAGCGATAAAATTCCGATAACAATCATAAAAAGAAAAAGTTGAAGTCCTACATTTGGTATTGTATGAACTGTGTAATGAATTTCTACACATTTAGCGAATTGCAACAAAAACTACACTATGAATGTGTATACTGAAGTTGAATTTGCGTACTGAAATTTGTATATTTTTATTTTTCTCAACACAAAAAAAAAGCGGGTAATGAAACCCACAATTATTATTTAATGAGACATAATGTAAAAATAGCAATTAAGAACAACTTTTCCCAAAAATATCCCATTTTGTATCTCTAAAATTGAAATTTGTCTATTTTTAATGTAAAAATAGCAATTAAGAACAACTTTTCCCAAAAATATCCCATTTTGTATCTCTAAAATTGAGTTAATCGCCGGAATCCCCAATCCATCCTATGCAATACGCATACGGTTAGCAAGTAGTTTCTTCAAGACATGTAAATTTTTGTAATAAAATATCTATATCCTCATATATTGTAACAGAAATCGTTGTCGTTTTATTCCCCAATTGTCCCTTTTTATTATACCACACAAAATAAGTTAAGCAAATCTTCGAATATTGAAAAAGAAAACATTTTTATTCGTTGAATAACTTAGCAACTGGGTGAAAGCCAGCGGGACCAGCGTAAATACAAGGACTGTTTGTTTGACTCTGCGAGTCTGTGATCCTGTCGATACACCCCTCCCTCCCTTTTCCCCTCCTACTGCTGTGGGCCTGGAGCAGGAGCAGGAGCAGCCTCCGGGGCGGCAGTGCGGTTGGCCTCCTCCGGTTTCATGGCGGGGAACAGCAGTACCTCCTAAAAGAAAAAGAGATGGAAAACGATTTGGATGCAGTTGCAGTTTTTACAAAATATCGGCAGGGCGAACGCACCTTAATGTTGTTGGAGTCGGTGAGGAACATGGCCAGGCGATCGATGCCCATGCCAAAGCCACCAGTGGGCGGCAGGCCGTACTCCAGGGCCGTGCAGAAGTTCTCGTCCACCAGCTGGGCCTCGTCGTCGCCGGCGGCCTTGTCGCTGGCCTGCTGCTCGAACCGCTCCCGCTGCACGACCGGATCGTTCAGCTCGGTGTACGCGTTGCAGATCTCCTTCTTGGCCACGAACAGCTCGAAGCGCTCGGTCAGGCCCGGCGAGCTGCGATGGTACTTGGCCAGCGGCGACATTATCTGCGGATGCTCGCAGATGAACGTCGGGTTCACGCAGAACTCCTCGATAAACTCGCCGACCAGCTTGTCCAGCAGGCGGGCGGTGGTGCGCGGCGCGGGGCACTCCACCTGATGCTTGGCGCACAGCTGCGACAGAAACTGATTCGTCTCCGGCGTGCTGAAGGTGTCGGCGGCGGGGAACTTGACGCCCAGCTTCTCCTCCAGCGTCCCGATCATCGAGACGCGCTTGAAGGGCGGCGTAAAGTCGAGCTCCTGGGCGGGCCCCTCGGGCCCCTCCGGATGGTAGACAATCTTGTACGAGCCCCGTATGGCCTTCACCATGCCCGACACCAGCTGCTCGGTGATGTCCATGACGTCGGCATAGTCCGCGTAGGCCATGTAAAACTCGCACGTGGTGAACTCGGGATTGTGGGTGAGGTCGATGCCCTCGTTGCGGAACTGACGACCGATCTCGTAGACGCGATCGAGCCCGCCCACCACCAGCATCTTGTGGTAGAGCTCCGGGGCGATGCGCATGAACAGATCCATCTTCAGTTCGTTGTGGTGCGTCACGAAGGGCTTGGCGGTGGCCCCGCCGGCGATCATGTTCATCATGGGCGTCTCGATCTCGAGGAAGCCGAGGCGATCGAGGAACTGGCGCACATACGAGATGATCTTGGCGCGGATCTGGAAGTTTTCGCGCACCTTGTTGTTCAGGATGAGATCGAGGTAGCGCTGGCGGTAGCGCGTCTCCTTGTCCTTCAGTCCGAAGTGCAGGTGGGGCAGCATGTGCAGGCACGGCGACAGCAGCTTTATCTCCGTGGGCATCACCGACAGCTCGCCCTTCTTGGTCTTGCCGGGATGGCCCACCACGCCGATGATGTCGCCGCGCCGCAGCTTCCCGGTGTCCGCCTCAAAGTCCCCCTCCGATTTGTACGACTTGGCGCTGGCCATCACCTGCAGCTTGACGCCCTCGCCGCGCAGATCGTAGAAGATCAGCTTGGCGCCCGACTCCCGAATGGCGTGCACCCGCCCGGCCACGCTCACGCTGACGTCCTCCAGCGTTTGGCCGTCCTGCAGCTTGCCCTCGTAGTCGCCAATGAAGCCCTCCAGCGATGTGCTGACATGGAACTTGTGTGGATAGGGATCCGTGGCCGGGGAGCGCTTCAGTTCCTGGACAGCGGCGGAGCGCAGCTTGAAGTACTCGTTGGGCGAGATCTCCTCCTCCTCGGCGGCGGCGGAGCTCTTCTTCTTCTGCTGCTGCTGCTGCTGGTCAGCGGGAGCGCTCTTCTCGGCCTTTTCCGCCTTCTCGGCCTTCTCCTTGGCCTTCTGCTCGGCCTTGAGGCGGCGCTTCAGTTCACTGCAAAGAGGAGAGGCGGTCCGGGTTCGATTAGTTTAAGCTCCAGCCTTGACCCCCCCCCCTCAAGGGGGAACGCACAGTTTGGTTTGCTTGCTGGGCAGCCCCTGCGAACCGCTCACGTGGAATGCGGCACGGAGCGGCGCCGTCCGGCAGGCCACCTGCAGGGCCCTCAGTCCGCTGCGCAGCCACATTTCGGGGGTATTTTTGCGCTGGTATTCGGGTTTACAGGGCGGCCGCAGACGCTGAGACTGCGGGGGGAAAAACAGGAGCGATGTTGCCGCACTGGCAGTGGCAGTGGCTCGACCTAACCTCACAAAACCCGATGCTGTGCTGGCCAAGGGGCCCGCCTTCTCCGGACTCTCTGGGGCCAACTGCTTGGGCAGCACTTACTTCTTGGACAGCTCTCCGGTTGCGGCAGCCATGCTGGCGAGGATCTGCTCTGGTTCCTCGGAAAGTGAAGGAATCGGAAAAACAAAACAATTGTGCGGAGTGCGCCACACGCTAGAGAAGGGCCAATTATCGATGAGCCCGGAGCCGGGGTGCGCATCTATCGGAAAATCGATTGTATACAAATTTATGCAATAAAAACATAGACAAAAGGGTTTTTTGTGGATTTCCCGGGCCATTAATGAGCAGCTAACCCTTGCTTGGAGCAAAATCTTGTGAGGAAAATTTGAATTTTCTGTTTTGCAGTCGAATGGCCCTAGTTCGCATAATGCATGAAATTCAAATATTTTATGATGAAATTTTCACTTTCATTTCAAAATTCAAAATAACAACCGACTTCTAGTCCCATTGTCTTACCAGAGCGGATTTCGTTTTTACTTTCGTTGCAAATTGAAGCAATTTACTATCATATCCCCTGCACCTCAGTACAGATTTTGTCGTTCATTTCCTTTATTCATTTGGGCTTGGGCCGCTGGTCAATCGAAACCGTTTTTTTTTTGGCAATATATGAAAGGGAACTACAGTCAAACATAGACATATAAGAACAAAGAATAATTAAATAAATATTAAAGGTCGCAAAATCGACCACCCCTTCAGCAGCCAAAGTGCCAGCCCTCGCGGCCGTTGCGTGTTATCGATAACATAGCTAACGGCCCCCCCAGAGAGGTGGTGCCATCACTACTTTCTTCGTTTCAATTTGCGGCGTGCGGCCAAAAAATCGAATGAGAACTACGAAAGCAGGCGAGCGTCCGCGATGTTTTAATGTTTGTTGTCATTGAGTTGCGACCAGCTGCGTGAGCCGAGCCTTCGGTCTCTGTGTTTTTTTCCAGTGCATGTGGCTGTGGGTGTGCGAAATGCGAATTAGCAAGGGCGGCGCGCCTGTCGAAAACGTCGAAAACTGTGCGTAGTAAATAGAAGCGCGCTCCGCGGTTCCGTCCCTTACCGTTGTTTTTCCTCCTGTTTCGCGCATTCTTTCCACATTCTTCCCGCTTGCTGCTGCGCAAGCCGGAAGAGGCATAAGAGGAACAGAAACCGAGGCAGAAGGAAGTGTGTCTGGGAGAGCAGGCAAATCGGATCAACAGGTAAATGGAGATGGAAGCTTTGCCAGATGAAGCGCAAGAAACGGTCGACCATGGGAGTAGTGTAGTAGGGGAGTGGGGGAGCAGGGGGGCGAGTGAGCGAGTGAGTGGGGTTACACAGTTATTAAAAATGTCTGTCGCGCGAGTGGAAAAAAACAAACAGCGAAAAAAGCTCAAAGCCAAATGGCCAAAGCAACAACAAAGCCGGTCGCAAAAAAAAAAATGCAAATTAGCGAGCAAAGCGGAAGAAGGAAAACAGACGAGCAGCCGCGAGAGGGAGCGAGAAACCAAACGGTTTCTCAGCTCATCCAATTTATCAATTCCCCAATTCCCTGCTTCGTCGCTTGAAGGTCACGGGGGGAGGGGTGGTGGGGGGCGGGGGGTGTGGTATGGGTGACCCTGCACTTGAAGCAGCAGCGAAAAACATACAATTATTGATTTCGTTTTCATTGCTCCTGCCTCTGCGGCTGCTGCTGCTGCTGCTGCTGCTGCTGCTGCCACAAATAACAACAAACGCACCGAACAGCTGGGCTGCAGTGAGTAATTTGTTGTTGCCCTAATCGCGTGACACCCGTAAATAAGGGAGCACAAAAGGGAGAAGGAATAAGAGCAATCACGATTGCCGAGCGCCATCTGTTGGCGGGCAAACAAAGCTCAAACCAGTAGTGATACGAACTATGTGCTCCATTTGGGGCCTAATGGGTTGAAAACATTCAGTTTTTCAGCTTTTTGGCCCAGCATTCGCACTTAATGCTCAAGTAATAGGCGGCACTCGATCAATCATGGCTCAGGCCCTACGCTCGGCTTGCGGGTCGTTAGGTTATTTGTTATTTGGTCGATAGCCAGCCCAGGACCTCCTGTTGCTCATTCTCGTCACTTGCCTACCGCCAAGGGTAGCGCTGGTTGCCCCTCCCAGGCCCTGGCAGGTCCTGGCAGGCGGGTGAGGTCATAAGCACCATTCCTTCCTGCCCGGGATGCACTCGAAAAACAGTTCTCATTGTGGTACTCCTCTTCCAAGGGCCAACCAAGTCAAAACTTAGACAATCCGACTAGACTTCTGCATGAATGCATCCAAAACGGCAAAGGAATCGCCTATTATAGAAGGGGGCACACTCCTTTTTCTGCAGAGTATATTTGGGTATGCGTAAGTGCGGTAGTATTCCATAGTTGTACATAGTTGTACAGCAAAATTGGAGCAGTCAACACTGGGCAACCATATACTGTACTCACTCGAAGTGAGCACCCTGAAAATGTTGTGGCATCTTCTTCTGGCCTATAGAATACTGTACAGTAATAAAAAATGACTGCAGTATTTTAAGAACTCATACTACTGTACATAACTGTCATGCTACAAATGAATACATCCATGCAGAAGTCTAAATCCGACTGCCTACCCGATGCGACAAGTGTAGCGAGGTGTCGAGCTCATTGTTTGCCGGCCCGGGCCATCGGTCAATGCAATTACTTAACCGCAATTATTTATTGCCGAGTATTTTTAGTGGAGCCGGCTTGCCCTTCCATTTGGGGGCCGCAGAAAGTTGCTGATTTCACGGATTCGCCGCTGGAGGGTAGGCAACCGAACCGAATCACCTAAGTGGCTCGCTCCACTTGCTGACATTCCGCTGCGATATCATCTCGATTGGAGATTGCAGATGGGAGATGGGAGATGTCCCAGCAGGGCAGGGCAGGGCACATCGAAAGCAATACATGCGGAACCCTGCCCAGATAGCAGTTGAAATTTGTAACGCCAACCGCCGAGCGGGGAGGTGGCAGATAGTGGCAGCAACATGACTGATTGTCATGTTCTCTGCATGGCTTGATTCCCTCGCCCAGATCTTCGGCCTTTGCCCTCGAAGGCCACAAATGACGTGGTGTGCCCACTTGTGAACAGGCACTCGTACTCGAGTCCCGGCTGCGTTAATTTTCCACCCATCTATGCAAATTGTACGAGTCTCGTATTGATAACGGGCCTACCTGGCCGGCTATAAATAAACTAATCGCCCGCCCGCTGTTTGCCCAACATTAGTTGTGTAATTTTAGGCAAAGGCCGGCCGTGATAAGCCACTAAAGACACCGGGACACCGAGACACCGGACACAGAGACACCGGAATGCGTGTTAATGGCTAAATGGCTGGCCATGCAACGGCTTTAATGGCCAAGAGTGAGTGTAGTGAGAAAGACAGTTGCACATCGCATTGCAAGATAAATGAAACACGAAAAACACCATATACCCGAAGGTATATGCGACTATATCTGGGATAAGATAAGCCAGGCCACTCATCCGCAAACATCAGGTGCTTCGCTACACATAGAACGTCAGGTGAGAACTGGAAATGGCAGGTACACTCAGGTCAGATCGCATCAGATGATCAATCACATAATCGCTGAGTTAATTTCGACGGGATTGCGGATTTGGCGAGATATCGGGAGTGCTTTAAATTGTCAAAATCAGAATCTGGCAATATCAATGACGTTCTTTGGCGCAGTGACGGAAGAGCCAACGAAACGAGCAGAGCGATAGGCTATCAAATATCGTGGGGCCAATGACCATCGCGTTTTTGCACTGCAAATTTCGTCGAGTCAAGATGTTCTAGATGTTTCGGCTTAGCGTTTTTGGTTGATATCGTTAGGGAGTTATCTGGAAATGCTCTCGTTCCGATCGACATTCGGCGCGACCATTATGTCTGTCGTAAATACATATAGCCCTCGGGCGGGCTCTCTATCGCCTTCGAATGGGCTAGGCGATAAGCCCGAGAGCGTCGCATTCTTGGGACCTCAGGGCACACTAGAGGTGTATACAGATATACTAGAGTACCAGATGTATTAGGTGTACTAGGTGTACTTGGTGGCTTGGACGGCGACCTGCACTGCAGATTATAAAAGCGTCAATTAAAATCATATTTGGTTTTACTGCCACCAAAGCACTCGTACTGCAGCCTTTTCCGCTGTGCGTTAATCTGGCAGCTCAGCTCAAGCGGCCCCATAAATCGATAGAAATATAATTTACTTTATTACCCACTCGTCTGGGCCGTGGCATCGAAGTATTTACCAAACTTAATCGCGCGATTGCATCAAGTGGGGTAAGTTGGAACCGTTGCGACAGGGTGTGCGTGCCACTCACATCTTTCTTAATTCTTAATTCTTAATTTGCAATTGAAGAAGTCTTCGTGCAAAGTCTTAAGGCTCCCCCCCGGGCTTATCTTTATGGCCCTCGACACCTGCCTTGAAATCACATTAACGATTACGAAACATATTTAAGGCAATCAATTAAGTGGAGCCGTGTAAGGGAGTTGTTTTCCCCGATTGCCAGACGGTTTTCGAATGCTCTCCGCTCAGTTTCAAGTTGAAACTGACCGGTGACCCAGGTTTATTTTGCGTACAGCCAGCCCATTCAATAGTAACTATCCCCGTTTTGTTGTCATCGCCACAAAGATCGTTGACAGGCGATTGGTATCGTGCATGTTTGCAGCCTTTAATGGCCACGCTCTCGGCTGCCCTGCCTGGCAATCAATAAATAGTTAATTGTCGCAACGCTTTCAATTGTCATTTATTAAAAATTGAAACAGAACGAAAATCAATAGATGCAAATTGCGTTGCGTTGCGTTGCAGCCAGAGCCTCGTGCAAACAAGATAACTGCTGTAGACTTTAGCCGCCTGCATATTTGAGCGGGGCGGCAAATTACTCAGCAAAGAAGGCGGATCCGGGTCCGGGTCCGATAGAGACATTCAATACCGCCACCGGACGCCGAACGCCGAACGCCGGACGCACTTTAATTACACCAACTAACACCGCCAAGTGCATTGGACGGCAATGTGTCACGCAAAGTTCTGTTTATTTCCCCTCCCCGGCGACCGGCTAATCTCTACTCACTTTCATGGGGAAATGGCTATCGGTTAATAGAATTATTTTCCCCCTAACGATGGCTAAAATTAAAATTGATGATATCATGGGATGGCAGACGCTTCTAATACATTTAATAGCCTGATTACCTTGATGGGAGATCCGAAACTTCCACAGATGAGTCTCCGACTAATGCGATTACTTTTTAGGTAAACTGATCCCCTAGAGGAGGATCTCCAGGCACCAAGTGAGGGCGAGCATCGGCGTTAGAGACGCCGGCCCAGAGACCTTTTCCGAGACGCGAGCGCACAGGGAAACAGTCGCCACCACGACGTCGACTTCGTTGCCGCCGCCGCGAGCTGCGCTGCTGTCACCAGCCGAGCACTTGGACGCCGGCACCGGAGACCGCGGGCGGGTCTACAAGCTCCGCAAGAAGAAATATCTAGACGCGGCGAATATAACGTAGAGGTCAGTTCACGGAGGAGCCACGGAGGGGAGCAGAGCAGGAGTCGAGGGAAGCGGAGCGGAGCAGAGCAATTGAAGGACTGGTGCTAGGTGGGTATCACTGGTGATGTAGGAGGTCTGTGAGAGGTCTAAAAACGAATGTCTTGTTGCAGGACATCCTCGAAAGCGAAAGCGAAAGCGAAAGCCCGTGCGATGCCCGTGCAGTCACCGATCGAGATCAGTAATCGTGCCATCGAGCACATCGACGATGTGGATCCGCTGGAGTACCACGGCCACTGGGAGCCGGTGGGCGTGGCGCGGGTCCAGAACACCGGCACCTCGGCCATGGTCACGTTCAGCAAGCGAAAACAGCAGCCGTACATCATTGGCGGGGCGCTGGACACCAACAAGTATGTGTTCGAGCAGCTGCACTTCCACTGGTCGGACTCGGACGAGTCAGGGTGCGAACACACGCTGGAGGGCATGAAGTACTCGATGGAGGCCCATGCGGTGCACTATAATGCCAAGTACAAGGACTTTGCGGAGGCCAAGAACAAGCCGGACGGCCTGGCGGTGGTGGCCTTCTTTATACAGGCCTGCGGCGAGAAGGACTGCCCCGAGTTCAAGAAGATAACCGAGGGCATCCGGATCGTGCAAAAGATTCACACCAGTGCGTCGCTGGATTCCGGTGGGTTCTTTGGGATAAACGTTTATCGCTTGCGATTAACGCCTCGCTTTGCAGATTGCCTGTCGTGGATTGGACTGCAGGAGCTGAGCAAACATTACTACACCTACAAGGGTTCGCTGACGACGGCGCCGTACTTTGAAAGCGTCACTTGGATAATCTACCGCACACCCATCTACGTGTCCCGAGGGCAGGTATGTAGGCAAACTCCAAAAATACATGGATGATTGCCGTTGACAGTCTCTTTTGCTTGCAGGTCAGTGTTTTTCGTAATTTGCAATCGTGTCCCAAAGATGAGTCCAAAAAGATAGTCAACAATTACCGCGAGATCCAACGACCGCACAAGGATCCGGAGATCTTCTTCGCGAGGAATACCAACCCCAATCCTAAGTCCAAGTTATGATGTGCTTGCCCGTTGGATGGGTTTATCCTCGAACTCCGATACTCTCCACTCTCCACTTCCCTATTTCCATGTCTCTATCCTTTATCCTCTATTGTCTTTGTCCCGCGTGTCAGTTTATCTTTCGAAGGCTGCCTGTTAATTGTAAATTCTATTTAAGCAATTTTCTTTTATGAGTTAATTATTTTCGATGGTTGTCCGTCAGCTACGTTTGTTATTTGCCTCATGTACATAGCGTTATTCATATACCTAATATACGCATATATATATATATTATATTTATACATATGATCGGGAGTAATGCGATACGATAAATGGAAATCATCTTAGTCAGAACACGCGGTTGCCTTGCATTGAATATTTCCGAGAAATATCGGGCACAACACTCTACTTAAGACATCTACAAGAGACGTATAGCCTAACGTTTAAGTTTAAATATTAGTTGAAACAGTTAAGGAGCAATGGAGCGATGGAGCTATACATAAAGAGACGCAGATAGAAACGTTTTATATTTGTCCCAACTGAATTTATTAAATATCAAGTTAACTTTATATGCATGTGTAAAATATATATAAAATCGCCAATCCTCCGGCTCCGGCTGGAGCTGCTCGTGATTGATTTGTGGCTTTTATAACTTAGGTATACTGGAATTTACGTTTCGTTAAGTATAGGCACTATGTTCTCAATGAACCACTCGTGGGAGAAGACCAAATGATCCCCCGCGACGCCCAAGAATATCAGTTTGCCATTCTCGTGCATTTTGTCGAGGCCGAGCTAGGGAGAGACATAGTCCTTGAGTACCAGACGACCGGGTGACAGGCGGCATATGAAGAAATACTCACGTTTTTATAGACCGCACTTTGCTCGAGCGGCTGAATGACTTTGTCCTGGCCAGAGGTGTAAAACTCAAACCACTCCGACTCCTTGGGCTGCACGACCGTGTCGTTGAGGAACTTGACCATCACAAATCTAAAACCAAAGAGTTTGCGTTAGTTCGACGAGCTAACTGCACTTTGGACGACGTCCTCACCTCTTGAGCTTGTTGAGGTTCTCGGTATAGAAGATGTTCGAATAGACTTCGTTGTTGAACTCCGACAGGAAAGTGCTTTGGTGGCGATAGAGGTTCTCCCTTAGCGGATCGTGCCAGTAGGTGGCCTGAACCAGGTTGTCTTGCATGGCGCTGAAATAGAAAAGGACGGATTGTGTTTACAACGCCACTAGAAAAGAGATAGACATAGACCACACTGGGAACAGCCTCACTTTGTTGTCGGGAAAGAATTGCAAGCGTTGCATTATCGTGAATTTGTTACGGATCGGTTTGCCATTACTTTCAGCTTTTCAAGCACTTTGTTAGGAAAGCTCTGTGTGGCCATGGGAATTCTTTGAACCGAAAAGAGTTTACCGAGCATTTTTCTTGTTTATAAACAAAGGCGAGGCATTGGCTCTGGATTGTTAAGACTCTGTGGCCACTCTGTAACCACTGACGTTGGGGTGTGGTTTCACCTCCCTGTGGAGGTTTCCCCGAGGACTCGGAACTCACTCGGAGTAGGCCGCATTGGTCAACAGCCGGCTAATGTTCTCGCACAGCTCGTGCTCCAAATTCGAGCACATGGGCAGACCGAAGATGCCCTGGTGCTGGCCCCCAATGCTGATGAGGTTGCGCATCGGGGGTTTGGGGCACTTCTGGGCCACCGCACGCAGGAACTGAGCGCCCTGGGAGAAGCCGATGGCATTGTAGCCCTTCGCGAGCTTCTCGTCCTCCAGCAGCGTCTTGCAGACGTAGTCCAACTGCTTTTGGGGGTGAAGGAAGATGCCGCTTTCCCAGTCCATAATCGGATTGTCGCCGATCTCCAGAGATCGCACATACGTCCCGTTGGTCTGCTCGACGATCAGCTTCATGATGGCGCCCAGGCTAAGGGGCAGGCAGCAGGTGTCGCCCATGCCGTGCCACAGGACCACGGGCAGGGCGTTGGTGTTGGTGCCGCCGGAGGTGGAATGCCACCATATTATTTTTAATATTACGATTAACAGGATCAGGAATAAGCAGAGGTAAAGCCGACACATTTCGACTAGATTTGTTCTGAAGCAGTCTGGAAGTGTGACCGACGGACGCCGAAAAACTGAACGCTGGCCGGCTAGTGTGACCGCAGTCGATTAACCGATAACTTTGTGGGGGACTACCCGGAATTTTCGAAACACATTTCAAACCAAAGCGAAAGGCAGAAGGAGACATCTCCGACCCCATAAAGTATATATATTCTTGATCAGCATCAACAGCCGAGTCGATATAGCCATGTTCGTCTGTATTTTCATTGACATATTTGACCATAACTTGCGCAAAAAAAGAGCTAGAGAGCTATTTCTTTTTGCATTATGTCCGTTTAACTATTGCGCAGATAATGTCATTTTTGTCACGCCCTTTTTCGCCTTTGTATTTGCATAAAAACGATAGCTAATAAACACAAAAACCAGAAAAAGAATTTTCTGGAAATTATTCCTTTTGCAAGAGCGAGCAAAGCAAGAGAGCGAGGCACCTTGCTAAGAGAGCGCGAATAAAAAAAACCGCCAACCAGTTGGCGGGATTTATTCAGTGGAACAAATACGCGCTTCGATCGGCGCTCTGTTCATTCGCGTTTTTCATCGCTTTAATTGTGTAAAACGGGCTTAAGAGTTATCTAAATCGCTAGTGCAATGAGTGTTTATCATAGTGGTGATCGGCGTTCGATTGAAAGTGCATTATCTTTTGCACAATTAGCGAAAGTGTTTTGCGCATTTTGGTGTTTTTCTTTTTCCTTTTTGTTCATGTGTTCTGTGTGCTCGCGCTTGTGGATCGCATGAGAGGGACTGAGAGAGCAGCATAACGGTAAATGGTCATCTTTTTGGCTTATTCCTTTTCATTTCCAAATGGATTCCACCTACGCTCGAGTTTGTTTACAAGATAGAAAAGTATCTCTTGACTTGAGGAAGTTTGACTCTTCGCATCTTATATATTTTGATGTTACTTGGTAACAGTATGTTTTTGAAGAATACTCGTAATATTTGGGATCAAAAATATGGATTTTCTTGTGATGAAATAGGTTTATTATTCGAAAATAAAAAGGTATTATACCGTACCTATAGAATATCATGTTTTGGAATAACTTTCAGCCTATTTTACTTCTCACCTGTAATATTATTATAGGTTGTGGGTGTTTAAATACGTTTCGTAATATTTGGGAGCAGATGTATGGATTCGGAAACGAAAATTTGGTGAATTACTTGAAAACAAAATAAAAACAAAGAAATGGTTGATAAAAAAAAGAGGTACATGGTATCTCGTTGTCAAAAAATTTCGACAACAGCGTTTCTACTTGTTTTTACTTATAAACATTCATGTATGCATTATCCCTTAACACTCATACTTACTTTTCTGATACTCACGATCCGAGCGACTATATTCTGAAGCAGTTTTATTGTTTTATTCGCTTTGTCAAAACAAACATTATAGAAATATGTAGGCATGAAATCTGGTTCAGAGGCTCGGCCCCTAGGGAACCATTAGACCCAAAAAAAAATGAGCAATGCTACTTAATGGTCTTGATGCTTTTATTCCATATAGCCATAAAGTTGGCACTGCGGAAGGGACCTACAGGACACCATTTGATGTTGCGGCTGGTCCCGCAGTTGCCTGCTGCTGCTGCTGCTGCTGGAGCTTGCTGCTCTGCGAGAAGTCGATGCAGGCGCCGGAAGTGAGATCGATCTCTTCGGAATCGGAGCCATCGGACCCGCCATCGTCGGATGGGCCAGATCCGGATCCGGAACCGGGACCGGGACCGGGGCCTCCGCCAAGAGCGGCAGCCATGCCGCCCAATTCCATGTTGTGCACCGGTGCCTTGTATAGCTTTAGTTCAGTGTAGGTCTTCGATAGCTTCTCGGGATCGGGGCCACCCTGCTGCTGGAGCAGCTGCTGCTGTTGCTGGTGCTGCTGCTGGAATGCCGGATGCATCATTGTAAAGTTGTCACCAAGTTCCGGATCCTTGGCAGCAGCGCCGGCGCCCGAGGAGAGATTCTCGGGTGTTTGGTTGGGTGTATGGTTGCCGGCCGCTCCCGCTGGGGAACCTCCGCCACCGCCCCCGCCTCCGCCGGCCCCAGATGCGGCACTGGATCCCGGACCTCCGCCTAAGACAGGGGGCGTGCCCAGGCTAAGGCAGCGCATCCGCCAAGCGTCCTGCAGAAGCTGCAAACGGGCCTGCTTGCGCCATTTGGCACGACGGTTCTGGAACCAGACCTGCATGGCAAAAAGGGTTATTGTATAATTGTCTTCACATTTTTTTACCCATTTACCAATCCCAGAATATATTAAAATTATTCTACACCCGACAACCCAAAGAGTTCCCCCATAACCTCACTCAATTCTTTGCCCGCTACCTTTTGGTATCTTTGCACTCCGCTTAGTTTTATATTTATTATGCTGTGTCATCATTATTGGGCAAAAATTATTGAACGAATGATTGATTGGAATGACTTTTTCCTTTAAATTTCCCCTCGAAAAGTGGATTAATTTGAGCTTTTTGAGACACTTTGCATGCGATCGCGGCTCGGCTCCGACCTCTTGGATACTTTGCCTTTTCGCGGTTTCGTTTTCGTTTTCGAGTTGAACTCGGCATTCACCTGGACGCGAGCCTCCGACAGGCTGATCCTTAGGGCCACCTCCTCGCGCAAGAAGACGTCCGGGTAGTGTGTCTTCTGGAAGAGCGCCTCCAGCTCCTGCAGCTGCTGGGGCGTGAAGGTTGTGCGGTTGCGGCGCTGGCGCCTGCGGCCGAACATATATTCCGTGAGCAAGTCACCGGGCAGAGGCGATATGAAAGGACCGGCCATTGTACTAAATTGGTTCTAAAACTCGTTTTTTATTTCACGGGCTTTTTTCTCGTATTTAATACTTCGCGTTTTTTTTTCGCTTGCAAACCGATCCGATGTCTAGTCGTTGCACTACACAAATGAAGTTTGCCTTTCGAGAAACGACAAAAAGTGCATGAATTTTATGTCATGGCCTCCTTGTATCGATACACTTTTTCCGTTCAATCGAAATTCATTTGTCACTCTGCTCAACACTTAAAAAAAAATAACTTTCCAACTTGCCACCACACACAAAAAAAAACGGTAGTTTTGTGGCCAATGAGAGAAAGCTCCGTTTTGTTTGGCCCAAAGGAGCTGTTTTTTGCTGAGCGCTTGGCCAGCGACTGTGCAAGTGCAGGCAGCATCCTGTGGCTTTTATGCAGCATCCTGTGAGTGCCGCAGCATAAGGGCTAATATATGTTGGGGGTGCGGGTGGGTCCTGTGCTTTTGTGCGGGGGTGCGCCTGCGACTCGCCCATTTGCAGATTCCATAATTAAAAGGACACCCACACAGGACAGCTAATTGGCTTTTCCTCTCCTTTGCCCATTCAAAAATAAATACTAAATTGCAGATTTTAAATATTACTAGCCCTGCTGTTTATACTTTTTTTTTTTCTTAAGAATTTTTTTATTTTTATTTTCGTTGATAACTTTCATTGCATTTTTCAATTAACCAACGACTGCTCGGTTCTCCCAATCGCGCGTCCTGTTTCCTCCCAAAGGATGCCCGGCGTATCTCCGTCACTCTCCCACTTCACGCTGCGCATCCTCCGAGCATTGAAGCTCTCGCGCTCCCTCTCTCTCTCCCGCCGACGCTCCCATTATCCTTTCGGCTCTCCTGCTCTGACTCGCTTTGTTTTTGTTGCGTCTCTGCGTTGCTTGTTTATTGTTTTCTCGTTTTGACTTCGTTAAATTACGGCACACAAGCACAAAAACCCCACAAGGATCAGGAGGGGGCGGGGCAGGACCAGGAGGCGGTGCACTGCGGTTGGATGCCCACAGTGGCACAAGTCAGCAGGATACCAGTCAAATTTCCATACTTCTGCTGTTGGTTTATGGTTTTGGATGCTTTAAATCCTTGATATTTTTATGCTATAGGGATAATACTAGGGAACATGATATTAGCTTTGAGCATTTTCCCAAAAAAGACTTGAGGGAGCTGATTATTCATTTAATTTAAAAATAAATACTAACATACATACGTAAATCAAAACAAGTGGAAACGCTGCATTCGAGATTTATCGATATCGAGATACCTTGTGAACACTTTCGTGTATATCTTTAATGTTTATTGTCCGATATTTGTAAAACTTGCCACCTGGCTAGATATTACAATTTTTAGCTATAAGCTAAATGATTTTTATCGGTTGTTCTAACCATTTCGAAGATATAGTTGAAAATAAGGTTTTTAGAAAATTGCAAAGACCCAAGGGAGCGTGACTAAAATTCAAAAACTACATATTCTTCGTGTATGTTAAACACAGAGAAATAATAAAGAATTATGTCTCTAGCTACAACCAGGGTCGAAAATATATGAAAATATTTTTACCTTAAAGTAAATGGTATAGCAATTTGCGCTTACTATCCCACTGTTGTGGGCTTTGTATATGAAATGTACCTGTAAATAATAAAATTCAAATCACTTAATGCTGGCGGCAGCGCCGTCGACGTCGGCAGAAGGACAATAACAATAACGCAACACCCTCCTCGCCAAGGGGGAGGCATTGTCCTTCTTCTTCCACCGGCCCGCGCAGGAGGGAGGGTGCACAATGGAGATGCATAGGAAAATGAGGTTGCCACCACAGCTGATGATGATGCACATGATGACGAGGAGGAGGAGGGATGGCAAGGGGGAAAGGGTGTAGAGGGAGGGGAAAACAATGCATCCACCTACACACGTGGGTGTGTGTGTGTTAAACAAATGAAGGGATGTAATTTTCTCATTTGCTTCGCATTGTGTTTTGCGTTTTTGTTTTGTCCTGTTTTGTTTGGCGCGTTTTTTTTTTTGCGCTGCGCTTGCGCTGGAAATTATATTTATTTATTATTTATGAAGAATAGGCGTGGCACTGCCACCCCCGCCTACCCCCGTCCCACCCCCTTGCGCCACCTGCGGCCGCTTTGTGTGCGCTTATTTCATTTGCTTCCTTTTGCGCCCAAGCCAATCATAAGCGAGCCCCAGATGTGCGAGGGTTGACCGGGACGACAAGGATAACGATCCGAACGAGCGGCAAACGGC
>JAJJHQ010009197.1:140449-162594 GCA_021223825.1 Drosophila ironensis | reverse complement strand
CAAAATGGCGTCTGCCAAGCATTTGCCCACAAAAATAGGCAATGTTTTGATCTATTTCATTGATTTCTGCTCAAAAACTCAGATGGTTGGTCTCAAAGTCAAAATATATTGTAAACCAACATTTAACCCTTTTAGAGTTCCTCATCTTTAACACTTCCTAGTGTTATAATATACACAATTTGTGCTAGATCAGCGGTGGGCACAGGTTTTCAGCTTGGGAGCCGGTCGAAAAATAAAAAATAAGGGTCCCCGTCAGATTTTTTGGTTCTACATATTTTGTTTGTGTAATTTCACACATTCCCTTTTCACCGTCAACTTCGGATGACGTGCCCATTTCGATTCCCTTTTGATCGAGACCTTCTCTTCACACCTTCCCACATGCACCGTTAAATTCCTAGCACTTGGGCATAGTAATCCCCTTAATCCCTTTCAGAGCTTTTTGTTTTTGGGAGCACTGGGAGCTGAAAGAGCCAAGGGCTGCCCATGGATCGTAACCAAGATTATTTGCACTTTGAAATGACAAAGGTGCTGAAAAGTAGGCTACGATCAAAGCATCGCGTATGCGACACGTATGCCCACTCGCGCAAAATGTTGATCAGCTTCACCTGGCTAGGCAGCACAAATTCTGCCAAGAAGTATCCATTTATTTAACTGAAATGCCTGAGTCTGAGTCCCAAAAATCATCAAACTTCCCCGCAAATTGCAATAAACAATGAAATTTCGCACGGCTTCCATGGACGATGATTGTCAAGAGTAAGATGGGAGGAGAGGGGGGGTAAAAAACCACAAATCCCCGCGAAACAGGAGCCGGTTGGGTGGTTTCTGTGGCTGCTGTTCGCTTTCTGTGGTGGTTTCTTGCCCACAAAAGACGCTAGTTAATTGGAATTTTTAATTATGATTTGTCAATGCCCGCAACAAAAATGGGGAACGAAACAAGGCAAAACAAAACGGAAGAAACAAAAAAAAACCAGCAAGCAAATCAAAGAGAAGGCCCAAATGGAAAAAAAAAAATGCCAACCTGACTGCGGCCCTGGAGTGTCCCAGTGCGAGGTCTGGTTGCATTATCCTGGCCATTTATTATCCTGTAAACACGTTACGCGCCAAAACTAGGCTCTGCCTATTTGCATAGGTATGCTCTTGCCCTTCCCTCGACCGTCCCGCCTGTCCCTCTGTCTCTGTTGCATTTTGTAATCATTTTAATTGCCCCAATAATGAGTGCACCATCCTCCCGCCCGACCCACCTGACAGCTGCGCTTATGAAAATCATTAAGTTAATTACATTTTTTTGCGCGCCAGAGATGGGGCGAGGAAAAAGCGAGGAAAAAACGAGAAAAAAAAACCCAAACACAAACACAACACGAGCACGAAAACGAAAAATTATAATCAGCGCCACACAAAAGCACACCGTGATGTTCTTGGGAGTCCAAAATGGGTGCAGGAATGGGTGCAGGAATGGGTGCAGAAATGGGTGGAAAAACGCTGTGAACAACATGAGAAAATGTTTTTCATAATACTAATTGCATAGTCACAATGTCATTTTGCAGGGGTACGGCGGGGCTGCCGTGGGGCGCCCATGACAGCTGTCTGTCAGTGGAGACGAACTAAAACAAGATGGGAGATGCACTGAAAGAAATGCAAATCATTTGCCCCCAAAATGCAAGGCCACCTTCGAGGTGCTGCCGTTTGCCGGCTGGCGGCTTTTTGCAGTGGCTCTTGCCGAGTGGCAACGGGAAGATGAAAAACTGAATTTATGCTGAAAATGCAGCCAAGCAAAAGCAACAGCAACAGCAACAGCAGCAGCAGCAGGGAAACAACAACGACAAACCGCCAGGCAGGCAGGCAGGCGAAAATCCTGGCAGCAGGAACTCAACTGAACCAGCAAGGACTCGGCATCAGTCAGAGCCCGGTTGCATTTCACAAAAGAAAATGAGTCGGAAAAAAAAGTAATTAAAAAAACACAGCAGCAGCAGCAGCATCAGCAGCAACAACAACCGAAGGAGGAAGCGAATAATTTCGAATGGGTTGTGACGAAACCAAAATGAGCTACAAAGCCACTCACTACTAGCAATTATAAAATAAATTTCCACCAAGAAACTTTAGCCACCAAAGGACCAACTGAAGCCGCCAAAAGCCCGCAAAGTCTCCAAAGCTCTACGGTTTAATGATCGAGGAAGGCTTTTTTGAGGGATAACCAATTCTACTTGCTTGCAATTTCTTAGACTTTCCCGGATCAGTGCAGTTAGGTCGGGAAATATGCCCCACTGGCTCCAGTGTGACGCACTTCATTATCTTTGTGTCACAGGATCCGGGGGGCTGGTGGCTAAGGAAAATTAAAATGCATTAACACAACGCAACAATGTGGGCAAATGTTAACAGTGAGCGCTAATTTTCATTTGTCACATGCCAGCTGCCTGGGCGCGGGGGGAAAGTGGAAAAACTGGGAAGGCTCCCGCCCATTTGATCACTCACCATTTAGGGGCAAAATCAATTTTGTAGATTATCAAATATTGCGGACTTAAACACATATAAGTTCCTTTATTCATCTCTGATTTTTTGTATTTCCATCTCAATGGAAATCCGGATCCGGTTGGCAAAACGGGTGGGCAAACAGCCGCAGGAAACCGAGTGATGTTGCATCAATTATATTGATTGCATTTTCCATTGGACTGCATGGGAAAAGTGCAATAATGGAAATGCATTTTGTTTTCAGCATGTGATTTTGATTGAGCTGTTCTGTGCCGAAAATTTATTGGCCAAACGAGCGAGTATTTTAATTTAATTAAATATTTTGCATTGGCTGCAATTCGGCAATATTATATTCACTTTTGATATGTACTCTTTCCGGGCCTACCCCCGCTTTTCCCTGGCATTTTCCGCCCGTTTCCCGCCGCCTGCGTTGTTTTTGCTCGTGTCGCCGCAAGTTTCTCGACTCGAGACAATGAACAGCGACAGAATCTTTCATTGTTTACCGCGAGTTGAGACCATAAAACTACTAAACAAAACAGGCCCGCCCACGTGGCCACCCCCGCTTTCCTTTTTCCTTCATTTTCCCCAAACACACGCAAACAAAAAAGGGTGCAAGAATGTTTATAAAATCCGAAAGAGACATTTGGTGGCTGCCCTGCAAGTTTTTGTCTGTCTGCCTGTCTGTCTGTCTCCCTTAAGAACGCCTAGATCTTGGACATAATAATAAATAGTCGAAAAGAAATTGCATATTTAGAATTTTCATGCTATAATAATGATAACAGCAAATTTGATTTAGATCCACAATGTTTATCCGTGTTCTAAAAATCAGCGGTGTCTGCCCTGCAAGCTTTCACTTAAGCTCTGTCCGCCTGTCTGTCCGTCTGTCCGTAAGAACTCTTGAATATACTAATGGATGGTCCCAACAAATTTGCATATTTCGAATCTTACTGCTATAATAATGGAAAGGGCATATTTAATTTAGATCTGCAATGTTTATCTATGTCTGTGTCTGCCCTGCAAGCTTTCACTTAAGCGCTGTCCGCCTGTCTGTCCGTAAGAACTCTTGAATATACTAATGGATGGTCCCAACAAATTTGCATATTTCGAATCTTACTGCTATAATAATGGAAAGGGCATATTTAATTTAGATCTGCAATGTTTATCTATGTCTGTGTCTGCCCTGCAAGCTTTCACTTAAGCTCTGTCCGCCTGTCTGTCCGTCTGTCCGTAAGAACTCTTGAAGATACTAATGGATAGTCCCAACAAATTTGCATATTCCGAATCTTACTGCTATAATAATGGAAAGGGCATATTTTATTTAGATCTGCAATGTTTATCTATGTCTGTGTCTGCCCTGCAAGCTTTCACTTAAGCTCTGTCCGCCTGTCTGTCCGTCTGTCCGTAAGAACTCTTGAAGATACTAATGGATAGTCCCAACAAATTTGCAAATTCCGAATCTTGCTGCTATAATAATGGAAAGGGCATATTTTATTTAGATTTGCAATGTTTATCTATGTCTGTGTCTGCCCTGCAAGCTTTCACTTAAGCTCTGTCCGCCTGTCTGTCCGTCTGTCCGTAAGAACTCTTGAAGATACTAATGGATAGTCCCAACAAATTTGCAAATTCCGAATCTTGCTGCTATAATAATGGAAAGGGCATATTTTATTTAGATTTGCAATGTTTATCTATGTCTGTGTCTGCCCTGCAAGCTCTCACTTAAGCTCTGTCCGCCTGTCTGTCCGTAAGAACGCCTAGATCTTTGGCATAATAATAAATATTTATTGCATATTTAGAGTTTTAATGCAATAATAATGGAAAAAGCCAATTTCCGCTGGAAACTTAGAAGCGTTCCTGCTTGTTTTTTAAAAGCATTCTTCATTCGTTTTTTTCTGAGTGCTGCCAAGTCAGGCAGCGAGGAAAATGCAGTCAAGCAAATGCACGCGGGATGGATGCGGGGGTTAGAGGTGTGGACTCCAATGGCCAGAGGGGCGACGGGGCTGAGGGGCTGAGGGCCAGGGAGGTTGAGGGTAGGGGGGCCAAGATGGCTGCGGCAAAAATTAATCAAAACATTGCATAAAGGCAGGCAAAAATAATAACAATAACAATGTAGAACGTCAGGCAGAAAGCGGAGAGACGTTGACAGCCGTGCACCCTGCCCCCCACCCACCACCCCCCCTGGCCAACCCAAGCCCAAGCCCAACCCCAAACCCCCCCCAAAACAATGACGATGATGACGATGCCACTGACACAAAAGCAGCAAACAACTGTCGACAAGGATCTCATTTGTTATCCTGATTATGTTGGCGCCTTCCAATGAGAGCCGGAGAGACAAAGACGGGGGCAGGGGGATCGGACGGGGAGTGCTGTCAGCGGCATCAAGAAAATGCTAAATAAAAATCCAAAAACCCAAAGACCGGGGTATGCAGCGGCGGCAGGAGAAGCAGCCCAAGACTCGTATCAAATCTTTGAATTCAATACCTCGAGCTTTTATTTATTAACGGTTGCTTTGCTTACACCAGAAACACACAGATTAAATTGTATTATAAATTAATTAATAGTAACAAATAAATTAATGAAAGTAGAAGAATGCAAGGTAATAACGCGATGTGTAGGGATTTCCTTCCCTATTCCAGTAACTGGTTAAATTTTTTGTAAGATTTGTGGGAGCTTTAAGGGGCCTTACCAGTGTGACTGCTGGAAATTTGGTCAATTTTCGGGGATTTATAAAAAAAAAGTACTCCGTAGAATATTTTCGAAATTTCAGGGTATATTTTTCCTTTTTTGAACTATACAAGAAAATTGTTTGATAATTTTGTTGATTATTTAAGTCGCTTCGTGCACAATTTTCGGAGGCTTCACATGAAAAAGTTCTTCCACTGCTGCCACTATTCCGATCGAAGTAGTTTTTTTAACGCCAAATCGTCAATTTTCAACCAATCATATTTTTTCTAGTTCATTGTAGAGTAAATACATATATTCAAGATAAGTCAGTTTAAATTTGAAGTTATTCGGACAATTTCGAGAAAAACACTATTCAAGTTTTGAGAAGCTCTCACCGTCGCCTGACGCTATAAATCGGCTATATCTTCAAAACCTGTTGACATTTTGACTTGAAATTTTGAGGTAACATTCTTGAATAGTTATAGGTTTGAATTATATTTAAAAAAAAAACAATTGTTCTTTTGAAAGTGTCACACTGTTGAGGCCCCTTAAGCATTGTATTGTAGCGGAGATATTTTCTTTGCTTAGAGGGAGGGCGTTGTGTGAGGGCAATAGTTCTTTCCTGAGTTATCAACTATTTGGAGTTACGAAAGGGGCAATAGTTTGCACATTTCCGCAGTTGCTTCACGCAATGAAGTAATGCCATTTGATCAAGTGCCAAGGTTCGCAAAAGACGGCCCAAAAAGCTTTCCCACATTTAAATTTAAACATGTGATCTTATAAATAATGCGGGTAAGTTAATTCGTGAATCAAAGAGCAGTCCGAGGGCCTTGAACTTGAACAGCAATTGTTGGATTGTCGGATTGTCGGATTGTTGGATTATCAAATCAGAAACGAGAAATGAAGAAAGGGGGCAAATCAGCGACTGCAAAGTAAAAAAGTCGAACAACAAAAAGCCATCCGGGGGGTGGGTTTTGGTTTCTGCACAGCTAAAGCTGTGGGCAATGTTAGTGCAATTAATTAAAAAGCCAGATTCACATGCAGAACACAACAAAACAACGGCAAAAAAGACCACATGTGTGTGCAAAAAACAAAAAAAAAAAGCAAAACCCGGGTAGAAACTTTGCACAAATTAAAAAAGAAAAATCAGAAAACAAGAATAGAGACGGGGCTCTGCTTTCGATTCCGCTCACTCTCTGGTTCATGTGTCTTCGCAAATTGTTTCGCCACAGACAGGTATACCGAACAGCTGCGTACCAGCTATAGATACTTTTAATTAGCCCGGCTCTTTAAGTGAATGCAAATGAAAGCAGCTTTTTATAGACTAGTGACATTTACGCGCACGAATAAGTAGGTAGCACTGATCGCCCAGGGGAGCCGCTATGCAGTGCCCCGAAAGCTACGGCTAAAAAGTATCAATGATAATCACCAGGAAGGGTATCCCAAGTTTCCAGGGGCTGCAGCTTTTTGTCCCGTTGTGGGCGGGCTGGTTGTTTTCTTTTTTTGTGCCAGAGTGAATTGAAAACATTTTATGCATTTGATTTAATCAAAAGAAAAGCAGAATGCAGTGCTCTCGGGCCTCACCGGCGGAGGGAAAACTGCGGCCAGCGGGCACCCAGGGGCGGTGGGGGGTAGCAAACGCATGGGCCGAGGGTCAGAGGTCAGGGAGGGGGTGCTGGGGCGCTGGGGCTGTGGAAACGAAATGCAAAATGGCATTCATTCATGCAATTTGCATTGTTTGACGTTCCCCGGTCGCAAAACAGCAACAGCCGCATCGGAAACGGAAAAAATAGAATAAAGCTCATCCACTTCCGATCGCTTCGACACCCCCGCCCTTGTGCCCACAACAACCCACCCCCCTTGTCCTGGCAAAGCCAACCGTTTAGCCAGCCACCTGTGCCCATTGCGAACAATAAAAGCTTGAGCACAAAGCTCAGATCGACTGGGAAATACCCCGTGCCGAAGCCCACAAATAAGCTCAATAGGTACCGCAAACGCAGTGCCCCCCATGCTTGTTTACTGGTTTACTGAAATAATCACATTTGAATGATATCCCTTCTTTGAGAGCCAAGTAATGGGTATGAACAAAGGAGTTGCCAAGGCAGGCGGCACGCTTCAACGATTTGCGTAAAATTAATTTCTGACTTTATTTTCAATTTATGCGGACTGCCGGGAGCTTCCAAACAGGCTTTGGATCTTGGTACTTGACAAAAATCGAAGTAGCTGCGCCAAAATATCCTTGAGCTTGTCTTGGGCTTTTGGACTTCCACACATGTTGCCACTGAAAAGCACATGACAAGGGGGCCTGGGGCCTTTGACCTTAGCCACGCCCCCTTCAGAGCCTTCACAGCCTACAGAGCTGCAACTTTTTGCGCTTGCTCTTTGTTTTTGCGTGTGTTTATTTTGCTTCTTCTCCCTGCTGATTTCCTTTTTATTTTCTGCTCTCGGTTTTGTGTAATTTATTTGCCGTTTTGCTTGTAATTTGTTACAGTTTTTTAATCTTGCATTGTTCTAAGCATCCAGGGGCGGGGGGCGGGTGGCGCGGCCCCTGCTTTTTAGATGCAGACGCTGAGTGACGGCTCTTGAATGAAGGACCCAACGCCTGACGGACCGAAGTACGGCGGAACAGCCCTGGGAAACGGTGGCCAGGCGGGAGAGGGGCGGGAAGGGGCGCCCGCAATGTAATCAACATCATAATCAGTGGCGCAGGGCGGAGCTTTCGCCCATTTTGCCGCCACACGCCACACGCTCCTCCCCCTAGCCCTAGCCCTACACAACCAGAAATGGCCACAAGTGGCAAAGGATACGAATTCAAAAATGTAAATCGACCATTTGGATATTTGCAAAAGCTTAAATATATTTTCTCGGAGTGCATACGCCTGCATCTGTGCATTGTCCTGCCGCAGGATGGGCTCATCAGCATAATAGTGGCGCAACTCCCGTTCCATTTGCCTCGCAAGTCCCCTTCCAGTTCCCAGTTCCCAGATCCCATGTCCTGCCAGGACCTGCTGTCCCGTCCGAGTTGGGCCAAACTCATTTGATGCCCAAGCCCCCACATGGGTGCGTGTGTGGCGATGACAACTATTCAAAGTCCTCCGCCAAGCTGCAAACTTCGACCGGAAGTTATTATTTTCGGTCAATAGCCCTGGAAACCCTCCTCAGGGATCAATTAAAAATTGCATTTTTCAACTATCGGCTGTACGGCATCCATCTCTATCGCAATTCCTCGTTGTTTTTTTTTTTTAATTATTATAATTTTACATTCTAAACACCCACGCTCACATGCTCTCCGGGCAGCAACAATGGGCACACACAAGAACATAATAATAATTCATTTGGAAGGCGCACAAAAGGCGCCCCATGGAAATGAAATGGAATTGGAATCCGCATAATAATACATGTGATTATTATAAAAGGCAAGATAGGGGGATAGGCTGTAAAAAACTAGATGTGTGAGCGCCGGAATACAATAAAATAAAAATCAAAATAAAAATAAAAATAATAATCAACAATGGCCAGGCGTTCACAATTAAATGCGCAAAAGTACGAGTGCGAGTATAATTATACTCGTACCCGCACACAAGATATCACAGTTGTTTACTCTGCTCGCTGCCTTTTTATTGAATTCATAATGGGAACAACGCTTCATCTTAGTTTTTTTCAAGTGCCAGCGATTGCACAATTGCTTTTCAGTTGTCCAAAGTTGCTTTTGATTGTTCGATTGTTGTTAACTTTTGGATGCATCTCTAAAAACAATGCAAATACTGTTGCTGATAAAGCAAAAACTTCAATTAGTTTTGGACAGTTTTCGATATTCATATAACTAATTGGAAACATCACAGAACATGGGGATTGGGCGTTAAATTGTATCTATGTATTCTATAAGTTGGGGAATTGATTTTAAATATATATCATATATTTCTATACTTGGTATGTCTACTGAATTCTGCTCCAATTGTTGCAAATACAATATTTTAAGCCAGCGAAGGGCGCAGATCTTCAACTTGGGAGCCGGCAGGGCGATTCCCGGGAGCCGAAAGAGCCAAGGGCTGCCCATGGCTGTTTTAAGCAATCTTCAATTACTTTTCAACGGCTGTATGTTTGGGTAAATTTGAACCTTTGGTCTGGTTTACGATCAGTTTGCCTCGCAGTATTATTTATTTACTTAATTTTTGGATGTTTTTCACGCTGGCAATTTTGTTGTTTTCGTTACGGTTCTTTTTTCTGTCGTATATTTTATTTGTTTTATCGGTCCCCCACCACTTCCGTATGTGGGCCATACATATCAGGCAGGGGTTGGGGTGGGGCCTGGCAAAAAAGGTCGGGGGGAGTACCAGTACCAGTGCTCCGCAGAGAGAGAAATTTATAGGGAATTAATAGGGTTTAAAGAGTGATTCACGATGTGAATCTTTAACATGGGAGTTTTGTAATAATATCATTTTAGGAAATAGTTTAATATAAAAAAATGTGTGGCTATATAAGCGGCTTTTTAATGAACTCTGCAAATAATAGATTTTTGAATATATTATAATAGATTTGCAGGTATATTGGTAATAGGATAAACTGGTAATTATATAAATTGGTGGGGATACTCCACATACAACAGATTGATCACTTATTGGTTACTGCTTTTGTTTAATGTTTTTGTTTGGCTATATATATTTTGTATACAGCTTAATGATCCTCTATCAGATTATTTTCTTTCGGTGCTCCCCAGCTCCCCACTCCCTTCCTTTCCCACCCCCCATCTTGCTCTCGCTCTCTCTCTGTCTGTCTGCCACCCAGTGACCGCGACGCTGGACTCCACTCTCTCTTGCCACCCCACTCTTGCTGCTCCCCCCCCAATTCTCCCGATAAGCTCGGCTTGGCTCCGCTCTGCAGAAGAGCACTCTCCTACTCTCCTCGCCGCTTCCCATGCTGTCCACGTTTCGCTGCAAGTGAAATGTCGCCCTTGGGCCCCCCGGGTGTTCGTTCTTGTTATTGTTTTAGTTCGCAGTGCTCTGTGCTTCGCCCCATTTTTTTTTTGTTTTTTGTTTTTTTGGGTACCACCGCTCGGCTCGGTTCCCTGCTCCGCCATCAGCGCCATCAGCTGTCAGTTGTGCTTTGAGCCGCGAGCCGCGAGCAGTGAGCAGCGCTGCGGGTGCATCGAATAAATAAAAGCGGACAGCGCAGCGGCAGAGAGCTTAGAAAGGAAGATGCGCTTGGGCGGCTATTATCGTTATCACTGCTTCGCGCTTGCGATCTGTGTGTGCCTCGCGCTCGCAGCGGTCCCCCCCACGCGGGCGGACGAGTCTCCGGCGGAAGCCGGCACCAGCCCCGCCCCCAGGTTTGTGCCCAAAAAGACTACCGATCCCGATATTTGGCAGTGCTTTAGTGCTTTTTGTTCTGGTGCGGCAGTGAAGAGTCAGAGGGGAGAGGGGAATCGCGAAAAGAGAGCGCCGGCGAAAAGTGCGAAAAATGCAGTTATTTGCAGAGCGGAACCGATCGGGCGAAAGTTGAGCTGGCTCAACGAGGGCAGTGCAAAGACAAAGCTCTCGAATCTCGAATCTCGAAGCCCGGGGAGAACAAGTAAAAGCAATTTAACTAATTGAATACTGCAAGTGACGACAAGCCTTAAATGCAAATCCACATGCGTTTCGCGAAGCTAATGGCCTTTTGCTGTTGCACTGACCTGGCCGCCCCACTTTGGGAAAGTTGGAGAACATTGCAACTGATGGAATAAGCTAGTTTTGGCAACGAAGGGGGGAGCTTATTGCCTAAATCAACGGTGGACATTCCATAGCTCTTTTAGCTCCCGGTGCTCCCAAAAACAAAAAGCCGTGAATGTCTCGAACAAAAGGGAATCAGCATCTTAAGTGTTTGGATTTCGGCGGTGAAAAGGGAATTGGGAAGCAAAGGTCCCGATCAAAAGGACATCGATATCCGAAGTTGACTGGCCTAAATCATATACTGCATGCTATTACTACCCTTTGTAATCGGGAAATATCATTAGTTTCGACCGATTTTATTCACTTATAGACGAACAGTACACTCGGTTTTGCCTTCGACCCTTTGCCAATTAAAAGCTTCTTAATATCACAAATAGCTTTTAAAAGCTAATTAGTACTAACAAGAGTGGTCCTGAGGGTCCTTGTTGTCGGTTCTACTAGAGAGGCTTATCGGCAAAAAACATAAAGATACAGATATTACCCATTAAAACACAGTGGTCATGATTGACAATCTTAGCATTTATAGTACCTATGGGGTAGCCATTATGTTTATTTTATGAGTGGCAGTGTAAGCCCCGTATTGTCATATCCCAGAATATCTAATAACCCTTAGTACCCCCCTCATCCGTTTCCAGGAAGTGGCTGTGCAGCCAAACGGACATCTGCACCCGGGAGTCGGAGCTGCTGCCCGGAATACACTATGCCCCGGAGAAGTTTGAGAGCCAAAGGGACTGCCGGCTGTCGTGCGGCAAGTACGGGGCCATCTGGCCAATGCCTACGGGCGAGCCTACCCAGCTGGGGCACCAGCGGGTACGCTTCGACCCCTGGAAGGTGCGCTTCCACGTGGTGGCCCCCGGCGAAGCGGCCACCCAGTTTCTGCGCGAGACGAACCGCCTGTTTGTCTCCAATCTGCTGAAGGAGTGCACCCGCAACTGCACACTGGAGACCAGCAAGCAAATCCTAGTGCGGGCCACCGTAGCCAGCGAGTCCTTGGTCCTGGACTGGGCCACCGACGAAAGCTACGCGCTGGTGGTGAGGACCACGGACACGGCCACGTTCGTGGACATCCAAGGGGCCACCGTCTACGGGGCCCGGCACGCGTTCGAGACGCTGAGCCACCTGGTGACCGGCAGCCTGTCCAATGGCCTGCTGATGGTCTCCTCCGCCAAGATCAGCGATCGGCCGGCCTACCCGCATCGCGGCGTCCTCCTGGACACGGCCCGCAACTTTCTGCCCCTAAAATTCATTCGCAGTACCCTCGACGGAATGGCGGCCAGCAAGATGAATGTCCTGCACTGGCATGTGGTGGACACGCACAGTTTTCCGCTGGAGATCACCCGCGTGCCAGAAATGCAAGGCTACGGGGCGTACGGCCCCTCGCAGACGTACAGCCGGCAGGACGCCCTCAACCTGGTCAAGTACGCCCGGCTGCGGGGCATCCGAATACTCATCGAGATCGATGGGCCCTCGCATGCGGGCAACGGCTGGCAATGGGGTCCGGCCGCCGGACTGGGCAACATGAGCGTGTGCCTGAACCAGTCGCCGTGGCGCAATTTCTGCGTGCAGCCCCCGTGCGGGCAGCTCAACCCGCTCAACGATCACATGTACGCGGTGCTGAAGGAGATCTTCGAGGACGTGGCCGAGGTGGGCGCCCCTGAGGAGACGATTCACATGGGCGGGGACGAGGTGTTTATACCCTGCTGGAACAACACGCCGGAAATACGGCAGGGCATGCGCGCCCAGGGCTACGATCTGAGCATGGAGAGCTTCCTGCGTCTGTGGTCGCAGTTCCATCAGCGGAACCTCAACGCCTGGGACGACATCACCGAGAGGATGTATCCCGGCATCAAGGAGCCCAAGCCTGTCATTGTGTGGAGCAGCCATCTCACCAATCCAAGGTACATCGAAACCTATCTGCCCAAGGAGCGCTTCATCATACAGACGTGGGTGGAGTCGCAGGACCCCCTCAACCTGGAGCTGCTGCAGCGCGGCTACCGTCTGATAGTGTCCACGAAGAATGCCTGGTACCTGGACCACGGCTTCTGGGGCTCCACCTCGTACTACAACTGGCGCTCGGTCTACTCGGCGGGAGTTCCTGTGGGCCAGCGCAGCGACCAGGTGCTCGGGGGCGAGGTGTGCATGTGGAGCGAGTACGTCGACCAGAATTCGCTGGGTAAGCTTTCAATTTCTTCATGAATCCCCTAGTCCACCTAACCATCGTTGGTCTTCCCTGCAGAATCCCGAATTTGGCCGCGAGCCGGAGCCGCCGCCGAGCGCTTGTGGTCGAACCCGAAGTCCGCCGCCCGCTTGGCCGAGAGGCGCTTCTACCGCTACCGCGAACGGCTCCTGGCCCGAGGCATTCATGCGGACGCAGTGATCCCGCACTGGTGCGTTCTGCACGAGGGCATGTGCCTCTAAACTTGGATCCCTGTTCTGTCCCAGCATCAGCCCTGTGTACATACTATATGTTATTCATCAGTTATTCGAGTTGATGTCCCAACCCCATTCGGACCACATGCGATTGGTCGCAAGAACAACTTGTATAAATTGCAATCATATTTTTATTTTTATTTGTACATGCACTCGAATTACATACATTGAATTCCCAATACTACGGTTAAATTTGGCCTTGATCTCTGGGGATTGGGGAGCCGGAAAGGTATTCGAAATTAGATCCTTACTTGATGTAGCCCTGATCGATGGCGTGCTTGAAAATGTCGGCCAAGCGCTGCTGCTTCTTGGGATCCTTGAACGGCGTAATGTTCCACACATCCGTGAGAATGGCGTTCTCCTGAATGGCATCCAATTCGGCCACCTCATCGTCCTCCATCATGGTCATCGGCAGGGACTCGATGCCCATGCCGCAGCCAAAGCGCCCGAAGTTCTTTAGTTCTTCCCGCAGAGAGTCCCAGGAGATGACCGCCTCGGCGTCGCCGCCCAGATCCTTAATCAGGGCCTGGGCACTTTCCAGATACGCGCGCAGCAGCTCGTCGTAGTGCTTCTCCCGCAGCTCCTGGCTCGTGCACGAGTACACGAAGAAGCTGAAGTCAAGGGCCAGCGACGAGCACCGCGCCAGCTGGAAGTCAATGATGGTGAGCTCCTGCGCCTGGCCCTGCTCTCCGTACTTGGTCAGGAAGTTCGGGGTCCAGCAATCGCCGTGCCCGAAGACGCTCAGCTTGGTGCGCGTAGACACGAGGTTGATCAGATCGTCGAAAAGCGGGGGCTGCAGGAAGTTGCCGGCCACCGTTTCGTACTTGCTATCCGGATAGATTTTCGACACCGCGTCCTTGGCGACGTTCTCCGCCAGCAGCAGGAATCCGGTGTACCACTCGCGGGTGTTCTCGGCGTAGTACGTCTCCTCCAGGGCGGCCGCCGCCTTCTCGAAGTTCTCCGGATCCAGGGCATTGAAGGCCAGGGCCACGCCGTGGAAGCGTCCCAGGGTGCGCAGGGTCAACAGGGCATCCTCCAGTGAAATGTAGTCCTGCCTGAAGAACCGAAAGGGATTAAAACATTCGTACAAATTTCCATGGCTTATCAACTTTAATTTATTTGTTGATTACTTCCCCCTGACCGCCTCGCTTGCTCAGTCGCCTCGTATCTGTCTCTGACCACTGCTAATTCAATCAATACAGATACAGGCCGGCAGATAAGCAATAAAGTGTAACCAATACCAGTTTAGGAACTGGAAAACTTGTCCAAACACAGCCCAGCAACACTCACCGCACGGGCGCCTTGTAGCCTTTGGGTCCCACGTCCTCCAGGGCGATGAAGTCGTTCTCCCCGTCACAGAGCGAGGCCAGGCACGTGGGGAACTCCACGAAGGGGTGCTTGGGCGCTGGTGTCCGGGACTTCTGGAACGCCTCGATGGCCGGGATGACCTTCGTGTAGAAGTGGATCTCGTTGCGGAAGAAGACCACCGAGCGGAAGAGGCGACGTCGGTGCAGGTTGTCCGGCATGGCCTTCACGATCACGTTCACCTGCAGCTCCTGCTCGCCCTGGTCGCTCTCCTTCACCCCGTAGATGGTGATGCGGAAGACGCGGCTCAGGTAGGCGTCGCCCTTCTTGCCGCTCGGGCCGAACTTGTAGGAGGTGTGCTTGGTGCCGCCCGCCTTGCGGATGATCTCGTCCAGCGTCGCCTCCGAGAACTTGGCGGATATGTCCGCGAAACTGGGGAAGGAGGAGGTCATCTCGGTGGTTGGACGTCTTCTGTGCCTGCAGGAGAGCTCCGATCAGCTATTTGTATCACATTTAGACGCGTGATAAGCGCAATCAAGGGAAAAACACTACACTACAGTGGGGTTTGGGCAGACTCAACTCAATTGCAACTAAATATAAATTTAACTTCACATTCCGGTCAGACACTTCTTAAGTTTTTCACACTTAATTGAAAATAATCCATCAAAATTTTAATTATAAATCTCTAAAATGGACTTAACTTTGTTTAAGAAGTACATTTTAATCTTTAGAGTATAGCAAACTTGAGCAAACCTTGAAATTTTAATGAAAATTTAATAGTTAGTAGATGCCCAACCGAATTTTCTCTCTAGGGTTTCCACTGTAGTTTTGTTTACCGCCTTTTGCTTGGTACACGTCAGTCACCATCGCTGGCGCCACCTACCGGCTATGATTTATGTGATGCTTTATTGGCTGGGGCCTCCGCTGTGACGCTTTCGTGCGTTTATGGTTGCCCTTTTGACCGCCAGCTCGTCGCAAACCACTTTGATGCCGTTTGCAGGTGCTGTCTCTGTTTAAATAGCCGGAAGACACGTAATCCCGACGCAGATAGAGATCGCCTCGGCGCGCTAAACACAACACAACAGCACGCCACCAGCGGCAAGGGTTTGCTGCTAGCGATGCACCGGCAGCCGTTTTCGGGCCTAAAGCCAGTCCGCCAAAATGTAGCTAAAAAGTAAAGCCCGACTTTAAAATTAATTAAGTTACCAAACAAAGTAATTTATACTTTTTACATCAAATAATAATTATTCGTATATATTTGAATTATTCCTCCATAAAGTAATTAAACGTATAGTGTTTCTTACATCCTCTGCGCTGTATATTCAAAACACCAGAACGACATCACCGGCAGGTGTTTCCTGCTAGAGATGCACTGGCTGCTGCTCCTTGGCCGTTTTCGAGCCATAAGCCCACCTGCAAAAATATAGCTAAAATATAGCTAAACTTAAATGACTTAAGTTACCAAATTCACTGATTTTATATTACCCTTAATCAAAGTAAAAATTCTTTGTATATATTTAAATTTTTTCTCTCAAATTACTGCACTCAATAAGCAAAATACACCTAATTATTAGTGTGAACTGTATAATATTATATTTTGTTTTACAAAATCACTCAAATCGCTTTTTAATGCATTTTGACATGCTCCCAATCCCCCTGTTTGATTATTTAACGTTTTAAGGCAATTTTAAAAACATTTCAAAAATTTGTAATTCTTAAAATTGCCAATTTAAGAGTTTTTCATAAGGTTATTCCTTAATATATACAATGTAATACTCATTTCTACTAGTTATATGCCATTTGATTGCTATTTAAGGATTTTAAAGTTTTTTTAAAGAATTTTGCGAGATTTCAAAATATGAGTTTTGCTTGCAAGGCGACCGTCTGCGTTTTTTCTCAGAATCGAGTGGCAGAAAAAAAAGTTTTAAAACTGCTTACAATCAAAAACTTTTGATGGCAGAAGGTAGCATTTGCATAGATTTATCTTCCCCGATGGGTTTCTTCCACTTAAATCAATGTTTAAGTACTAAATTCAATTTTATTATAATTAATTAAGCTGAATTATCTGGAGGCATCACTGGTCGCCCCAGCCAGTGTTGGCAACCGCGCACGTGCTAGTGCTGGTAAGCGTCGACGGAATTGCACGTGTGCCGCCACAGGCACTGGAACTTTTGTTTTTTTTTTGGTCTTCCCCAATTTGCCAGCAAAATGACGGCCGTGGAGCCCGCTGCGAAGCGGAAGCGCATCTCAAAGAAGAACAAATCGGCGTGGCGCAAGACAGACATCCAGGATGTGGAGCAGTTTCTCGAGGATCAGCGCCAGGAGGAGCGCATCGGGTATGGTCCCGGAAACCCAAGGCTGCTGCCCAAACTAAAGCATATTTTCCCACCCAAAGGTCCTTTGCCGACAAGCAGGATGCCGACCTGTTCACCGTGGACGCTGCGCCGCTGAAGGGCAAGCCGGCGGTGCTGAGCGCGAAGCAGAAGCGCAAGCTGAACGCCAAGAAGCCGATGCGCAGCCACCAGGCGCTGGAGAACACCTCCAAGGTCCAGGACCCCATAGTCAAGAGGTGCGTGCACCCGCCCCCAAATGCCCACCACTAATCCCTCCCTCTCTCCGCCCGCAGGAACACTGTGAAGCAGAAGAAAAACGGCCGCAACATCGAGCTGGAGGTGTGCAATCCCACCAAGGGACGCCACCGGCAAGCCAACAGCGATCGCGCCAAGTACTATGCGCAGCTGGAGCAGCGGCTGGAGGACAGGAAGAGCAAGAAGCTGGACGTGGAGAAGGACCTGTGGGCGGAGGTGGACTTCCGCGACCAGATGCCGGGCCTGAAGGACGAGAAGGGCTGGATTAGCCGCGATCTGGCGCTCCACGTGGTCGGCAACGTGGGCAAGAAGGTGGTGAAGACGCACGCCAGCCTGCACCACAAAACCACCAAGGCCCAGTAGGCAGACGAATGCAGCGAGACCACCAAACGCCGCCCGAACTCATGATGTGCCTTGTGTTTTGCAGGAAATTCGAAATGCCGCATCCGGGAATGAGCTACAATCCCGCGCCGGAGGACCACCAGGAGCTGATAGAGCAGGTGGTGGAGCGCGAGCAGGGCATCATCAAGAAGGAGCAGCACCTGAAGCGCGTCACCACCAGCATGTTCTCCAAGGTGACGCCCGAGCAGCGCGACCAGCGGCGCGTGCAGGAGCTGAGCCAGGGCATGGAAGAGGAGGAGGACGAAGAGGAGGAGGCAGAGAAGGATGCCAAGCCGTACNAGAGGAGGAGGACGAGGAGGATGAGAATGAGGATGAGGAGCAGGATGCCAAGCCGTATCACACCATCAATGCCCCGGTGGAGAACAAAAAGAAGAGCAAACAGGCCCGCCGCAACGAGCTGAAGCAGAAGGAGCTGCAGCGCCAAACGGAACTCAAGCGGAAGCTCAAGCAGCAGACAGCGGACCTGATACGGTAAGCCTTTGCACGTGGATCGATCGTCTTGTTGTTGTGTGCTAAACGCAGCCCCTTCCGGTCCGCAGCATCAAGTCCATTCGCCACGAGCTGAACGACGAGGCCGAGGAGCTGGGCGAGCTGAAGAAGCGACGCAAGCAGCGCGCCGAGAAGGCCAAGTTCGAGCCGAAGCGCCTGGGGCGCCACAAGTTCGAGGAGCCGGACGTGGACGTCAATCTGCCGGAGGACCTGGCCGGCAACTTGCGCAACGTGAAGACCGAGAGCAGCCTGCTGAAGGACCGCTTCCACGTGCTGCAGCGCAACAACATGCTGCCCACGACCAAGGCTGTCGGCCGCAAGAAGGGCAAGGTGAAGCGCTATCCGCGCAGCTCGCACAAGGAGCCGGGCGTCAGCTACCAGGACCTGAAGGATCGTCGTCGCGCTGCCGCCGCCGCCGCTAAGGCCAGCAAGGACACCATCCAGATATAGTCAGTTAGTTAGCGTTTATTAAAACCTTGTACTTTCTCTATTCTAAACGTAGCATTAAACAATCCGCACACATTCTCCTGTGCCCGCCCAAAAGCCAAACAGTTGTCCACTAGATCAGGGCCTTGCCCTGCCCGCGCCTCATCTTCGGATTCTTCTTTTTCTTCTTGGTCAAGGGAGCGGCCAGATCGCGGTCCGCGGGGTCCTCCACCGGTCCGTCCAGGCGCTTCACGCCGCTAAAACGAGCGAGAGAGAAGGCCGTGTTGGTCATGAAATCAATCGAAGCCTAAGAAATCGAAGCCTAAGCGCACCTACCTCTTCACGGAGAGCAGGCCGCTGCCGCCGCCGCCGCCGTTGGATTTCAGCGCCTGCGACCAGTCCTCCTCGCTGCCCTTGATCTGGAACTCGTCCAGCTGCTCGGCCTTCAGGCGCTTGAGCTCCTTGCGCTGCTGTTTGCTCAGCCGGTTGGCCGTCTGGTCGAGCTCCTTGTCGAGCGACAGGGCGAGCGGCTGCAGCTCCTCGCCCTTGGGCAGATCCTCCTCGCGCAGCATGCCGCCCTCGATGTGCTCCTCGAGCACCGACCGGAAGCACTGATTGCACCTCTTCATGGCGTCGAAGAACTTGGCCAGCAGCTGGTTGCCGGGCATGTTCAGCTCGGCCCCCAGGACGTCCACGGTCTTGCCCTGAACGCCGAGCGCCAGCAGGGTGCCCTGCTGCACGAGGTCCAGCTTGAGCCCCTCGATCCGGCCCTGGAAGTACAGCTGGGCGATGTCCGAGAGGAGGTCGAGGATCAGCCGGAACTCGGACTGCTGGCGGGCGTAGCTCTCGAGGCGCTGCAGGTCGTGCGGCAGGAAGTAGACGTCCAGCGTGGCCTTGTTAAGGGCGCCCAGGGCGCTGACCTCCGTGTCCACGGACTTGTTCTTCAGCAGCGCCAGGCAGAGCTTCGTCTCGAACTCGCGGAACGTCTTGCCCATCAGCTTGAGCACGCGCCGCCGGAAGTCCTGGTAGTAGAGTCCCAGCCAGGACGTCGTCTCGGGCGTGTGCAGCATGATGCAGCTGTGCTCCGCGGTCAGTTCGTTGGACTTTTGACTCAGGTAGATCGGCACAAAGCCGGCGCTCTTCCAGAACTTCAGCAGCTCGGACGTCAGGCCGTAGGAGGTGCCAATGTAGTCGACGCGCTCGGGCCTGCGCTCGTGCAGGCGCTGCAGCAAGGTGGGTATGCGGCTCCTGGGCCGGATCTGCTCCTTCAGCAGGCTCAGCTGCTCCTCCTCCACCTCCTCGATGCCCTTGGCGGCTTCCTTGGCGGCCGGCGCGTCCTCCAGACTGGTGTGCTTGCCGGCATAGTAGTCCTTCAGCAGCTGTATGGCCCGCTTGCCGTAGCCCATTCGCTGGTAGTTGGGATGCGTGGCCACGCGGACGATGCGCACGCCGCACAGCTTGGGGAAGTCGCGGTCCCCGTACTGCTCGGCAATGTTCCAGGGTATAAGGTCGCCGGCCGCCTTCTTGCCGCGCCCCAGGGACTCGCTGATGCTCTGGGCGGATATCTGGCCCTCGAGGGCCACCTGAATCACGACCAGGATCTCGGGCAGGGCGTCCATGCGCTGAACGGGGCCCAGCAGGCAGAACAGATGGTGTGCGGGGGCGTCGCTCATCATCTGCAGGTCGTTGGGGGTGTTCTTGTAGTGCGACGACACGTAGATGGACACCAGGCGGTGCAGGAACGCCTCGGCCGCCTTGTGGTACGAGAAGAGCGCGTCCCGGTCCACGTAGTACAGCTCGCAGGCGTCCGGCGTGGGGCAGCCGGAGCTGATGGACGGCACGGTGGTGGCGTCCAGACAGAGCAGATTCACCAGCCACCGTTCGATGTCGTCGTTGTCCTGGTAGCGTATCGACTCCTCCAGCTTGAGCGGCGGCCGCGCATTGTTCTCCTTCTGCAGCTGCGAGATGAGCTTGAGGCTGAGGGAGCGGCCGGTGCCCTCGTAGCCGTTGATCGTGCTGGCCATGAAGATCAGGCACGGCCCGATCATCTTCTTCACCAGCGGCAGGGGTATGGCGGCCGCCTCGTCGATCAGCACCAGATCGGCGGCGTTCAGCAGGTGCGTGTCGCTGGGCGCTATGTACTGGATCGTCTGGCGGCTGCTGCGCGTGATGTTGATCCTGATGATGGCCTTCTTGTACTCGACGTTCGTCGACCGGATGATGGTGTAGTCGGCGTGCTCCTGGTACTCCAGCGCATCGAAGCCCTTCAGCACGAACTCGAACAGCGTGATCAGGTTCTCGGGGTGCGGCGAGGTCACGTAGATGTTCACATAGCCAAAGGCCACGGCGGCGGCCACCGCTAGGCCCAGGGCGGCCGACTTGCCGCGCCCACGGGCCGCCGTCAGCGACATCGGCGGCTTCAGCTGCTTGTCCACCAGCGCCTCGATGAACTGGGCCACCGCGTTGGCCTGGTCGTAGGTCTTGCAGAGGCTCACCAGCGCCCCGGCGGGCTGTACGTTCAGCAGGCTCTCCTTCAGCTCCCGCAGGCTGGCCTCGTGCGGCGAGCGACCGGCTCCAGCGGGCTTTAAAGGGGATTTAAAGGTATAAAAACGAGTGGCAGGGGGCTGGAGATGGCTACTCACGTTGACGGGCTCCACGTTGATCGTCTTCGAGCTGAGGGGCAGGACGTTGAGGTCGTCGTCGACCACCAGACAGCGCCGGCAGTCGGCAAGGGAGAGGATGAGGCGCTCGTTGAAGCGGCAGGTGACCGTCTGGTGGGCCTCCGTGCGGAAGCGCTTGTGCACGTCCATGCTCATCGTGTACAGCTGCTTGAGGGACTGCAGCGTCTTGAGGAGCAGAATGATCAGCCCGCCGCCCTCGACGGTCTCCACGGTGCGGGCCAGCAGGTTGGGCGTGAGGGCCTCGAAGTCCTGCAGCACACAGACGCCGTAGGTGCGTCCCAGCACCGCGTGCGTCTCCGAGTAGTAGCGCCCGTGGATGGTGGTGGCCACTCTGAAGGAGTCGAACATGTCCGCCTCGTTAACGTCCACCTTTCCGGCGGCTATCTTCTTGGCGCGCTTCTTGCCGTGGCTGCAGGGGGAAAACGGAAAAAAGGGGGATTATTTTGGGTGTAATTCAGTTTGGGGGGTTGGGCTGTAGGGGCACCCACTTGGAGATGGCCTCGTCCTTGTTCTTGTAGCACCACAGCACCGTGGGGCGCGCCTTGACGGTGGACTTGGTCAGGATGTCGTAGAGGATGGGCACCTGGTCGCGGGCCTTGTCGCCGATCACAATGAACATGGTGCGGTGGCCCAGCTTGACCCCATTCTCGATCATCACCCGGATCCGGTTGTCTATTTTCTTCTTGACCATTGTGGGTGGCGTTTTTCCGCTGTCCAAAAGATGTCCAAACGGTGGAGCGTTCAAAATTTCAGCTGCACGTGGGCGGTTTAGGGATGGGCGTGCCCGCGATGGTCGCGAGGCCGATAGGTCGCGGTGCAGCCATCCGTCGGCCGTTCCACCTCTATATTGTCGAATATTAACACAAATCCAATATTGTCTATATTTATTTATTTATTTATTATTAAAGATAGAGAGGTTTACAAAACCAGACTAACTTAGTTGGCAGCGAGGCCTTCGGCTTATAAAGTTAATGATATTTAGGTCTATT
>JAJJHQ010009197.1:123150-139963 GCA_021223825.1 Drosophila ironensis | reverse complement strand
AATATTTTATTCGTTTGGTTATTTATAACATATAATAATTTCAAGGAAAATTTGGATTAAAAACCTTGATCTGACACTTATTTACTAGTTTTACTACTTTTACTGACTAAGAGAGTTTATTGTGAAATATATTGTTGTACCGTTTGGACTCCAGACTTTCCTTGCACGTAGTTAGTGCTTGTATAATATGCTTAATAGTAAATAGTAAATACATTGTTCATCACTTTGCTTAATTAATTGATTAAAAATTTATCTCCAGCTATCTAACAAGTTCCGTTACCTACGAAGGCCCATCCCTAGATGACCAACTATCGAACGCTTTCCAACACTGCCACCAGCCGCGCACGTTGTCGCGGTAAACAAAAAAAAAAAGAGATCTCCCGCATCAAGCGAAGTTTATCCGCCGCTGCCACGCCATGTCGTCGTGGAAGAAGGCCTCGAAGAGCAACCAGAAGGTGCACCGGGAGCGCCACCAGCCGGAGGCGCGCCAGCACCTCGGTCTGCTGGAGAAGAAGCAGGACTACAAGAAGCGCGCCCTCGACGCCCAAAAGAAGGAGAAGACCCTGAAGCTGCTCCGCCGGCGCGCCCAGAACAAGAATCCCGATGAGTTCTACCACCACATGGTCAACGCGAAGCTCACCAACGACGAGCACCGCGAGAAGCACAAGACGGACGAGCACACGCCCGAGCAGCTGGCGCTGATGCAGACGCAGGACCTCAAGTACGTGATCATGAAGCGCACCATGGAGCGGCGCAAGATCGACCGCCTGAAGGTCTCGCTGGTGGACCTGGACGGCACCAGCAAGGCGAACAAGCGGCACGTATTCGGCGAGGACGGGCGCAAGCAGGCGGTCAGCCTGGGGGAGCGCCTGCAGGCGGAGCCGCAGCAGGAGCGACAGGTCCAGGCCAATCCCGACAAGAATCAGCGGCAGAACGAGCTGCGCAAGCGCCTGCAGCGCGAGCGGGAGCTGACCATCGTCCAGGAGAAGCTGCAGCTGAAGAAGACGCTCAAGCAGCCGCGCCTGCTCCGGCCCAAGCAGGTGGTGAAGGGCTCCAAGGACAACGCCGCCGTCTTCAAGTTCCGCTACGAGCGCAAGAAGTGAGCGGAGCCAGGCACCCAGCAGCCTTCGATAATAATTTAAGTCACTATATTTAATATCCAATAAAGCCTTTTTGTTTAGTACAACATTTACATTTTATTCCGGGATCTCATGAGTCTGCGACGTGAGGATCTTTTCAATCTTACCAAGTCCTCAACTTCAGGTTTTGAAGGGATTCGGGGGTGACTTTTCCACAGGTTGAGGCCTCGGCAGCGCTGTGAATGCTCCGGAAAAACATCTCTGCAGCCTCGTTGATGTCCTCAGGAGAGCTCAACACCAGATGGAGGCCAACCAGCCGGTTATGATCAGAGATGTGATCAGAGCTAAGGTACAGGCTCCAGGATCTCCCTCGGGATCCCCAGAGGCGGTGGTGAGCATTTCAGCTGCACCGGCGATCAAGCAATTTGTTCCCAGTTCCTCAAAGAGCAAAAAAACCCTAAGCGTTGATTTGCGGAAGAGTTTGCAGCCGAATTTCCACTGAAAATGCTTCAGGATCGCGGGAAATTTGACGACAATGGTTGGGGAAATGGGTGCCCTTCATCTCGCGGGTTGGTATCGCGAAAACTCAACGAAGGAGGGTTGAAGCATCTGAAAAGTATCCCAGACCAGACGCGAACCGCGAAGTTTGAATACCGTTTAGCCAATGTTGCCACCACATTTACGATATTTCGTTGTTTCGTTTTGGAAATAATAAATATTACTGCAAGTTAAAAATAACTGTTTTTAATAGATTTTATACATTTTATATGAGCAAAAATAAGTTATAAGATTTTCAAGATTTTTACAAGATTTTTGTAAATTTTTTTTGTCGTAGTAATTTTTGTTGGGAACTGATTTTTGGGAATTATTTTTGAAAAACTGGATTTGAGCCCCTGATTCGCCCTTCACCCCTTTCCCCGCTCGGGTTTTAAGCTGCAAACAAATCCCTGAACCCTGTTTTGCCTTCTGTTTCGCATATTTTCGAGATATATTACTAAATTTAAGAGGTTGGCTTTGGTTATTTTGAGGTTTTTTAAGGGTTTCAGATCGAAATATCTATTTCGGCAGACTCTCCCATGAGTCGGGGTCCGGGTTTTCGAGATATATCACTAAATTGAAGAGCTTGGCTTTGGTTATTTTGAGGTTTTTTAATGGTTTCAGATCGAAATATCTATTTCGGCAGACTCTCCCATGAGTCAGGGTCCGGGTTTTCGAGATATATTACTAAATTTAAAAGCTGGCTTTGGTTATTTTGAGGTTTTTTGGTGGTTTCAGATCGAAATATCTATTTCGGCAGACTCTCCCATGAGTCGGGGTCCGGGTTTTCGAGATATATCACTAAATTTAAGAGTTGGTTTTGGTTGTTTTGAGGTTTTTTGGGGGTTTCAGATCGAAATATCTATTTCGGCAGACTCTCCCATGAGTCAGGGTCCGGGTTTTCGAGATATATCACTAAATTTAAGAGTTGGCTTTGGGTATTTTGAGGTTTTTTGGTGGTTTCAGATCGAAATATCTATTTCGGCAGACTCTCCCATGAGTCAGGGTCCGGGTTTTCGAGATATATCACTAAATTTAAGAGCTTGGCCTTGGGTATTTTGAGGTTTTTTGGTGGTTTCAGATCGAAATATCTATTTCGGCAGACTCTCCCATGAGTCGGGCTCCGGGTTTTCGAGATATATCACTAAATTTAAGAGTTGGTTTTGGTTGTTTTGAGGTTTTTTAAGGGTTTCAGATCGAAATATCTATTTCGGCAGACTCTCCCATGAGTCAGGGTCCGGGTTTTCGAGATATATCACTAAATTTAAGAGTTGGCTTTGGTTATTTTGAGGTTTTTTGGTGGTTTCAGATCGAAATATCTATTTCGGCAGACTCTCCCATGAGTCGGGGTCCGGGTTTTCGAGATATATCACTAAATTTAAGAGTTGGTTTTGGTTATTTTGAGGTTTTTTGGTGGTTTCAGATCGAAATATCTATTTCGGCAGACTCTCCCATGAGTCAGGGTCCGGGTTTTCGAGATATATCACTAAATTTAAGAGTTGGCTTTGGTTATTTTGAGGTTTTTTGGTGGTTTCAGATCGAAATATCTATTTCGGCAGACTCTCCCATGAGTCGGGGTCCGGGTTTTCGAGATATATCACTAAATTTAAGAGTTGGTTTTGGTTGTTTTGAGGTTTTTTAAGGGTTTCAGATCGAAATATCTATTTCGGCAGACTCTCCCATGAGTCAGGGTCCGGGTTTTCGAGATATATCACTAAATTTAAGAGTTGGCTTTGGGTATTTTGAGGTTTTTTGGTGGTTTCAGATCGAAATATCTATTTCGGCAGACTCTCCCATGAGTCAGGGTCCGGGTTTTCGAGATATATCACTAAATTTAAGAGTTGGCTTTGGGTATTTTGAGGTTTTTTGGTGGTTTCAGATCGAAATATCTATTTCGGCAGACTCTCCCATGAGTCAGGGTCCGGGTTTTCGAGATATATCACTAAATTTAAGAGTTGGCTTTGGGTATTTTGAGGTTTTTTGGTGGTTTCAGATCGAAATATCTATTTCGGCAGACTCTCCCATGAGTCGGGGTCCGGGTTTTCGAGATATATCACTAAATTGAAGAGCTTGGCTTTGGGTATTTTGAGGTTTTTGGTGGTTTCAGATCGAAATATCTATTTCGGCAGACTCTCCCATGAGTCAGGGTCCGGGTTTTCGAGATATATCACTAAATTTAAGACTTGGCTTTGGGTATTTTGAGGTTTTTTGGTGGTTTCAGATCGAAATATCTATTTCGGCAGACTCTCCCATGAGTCGGGGTCCGGGTTTTCGAGATATATCACTAAATTGAAGAGCTTGGCTTTGGGTATTTTGAGGTTTTTGGTGGTTTCAGATCGAAATATCTATTTCGGCAGACTCTCCCATGAGTCAGGGTCCGGGTTTTCGAGATATATCACTAAATTTAAGAGTTGGCTTTGGGTATTTTGAGGTTTTTTGGTGGTTTCAGATCGAAATATCTATTTCGGCAGACTCTCCCATGAGTCGGGGTCCGGGTTTTCGAGATATATCACTAAATTTAACAGTTGGTTTTGGTTGTTTTGAGGTTTTTTAAGGGTTTTAGATCGAAATATCTATTTCAGCAGACTCTCCCATGAGTCAGGGTTCGGGTTTTCGAGATATATTACTAAATTTAAGAGCTGGCTTTGGGTATTTTGAGGTTTTTTGGTGGTTTCAGATCGAAATATCTATTTCGGCAGACTCTCCCATGAGTCAGGGTCCGGGTTTTCGAGATATATCACTAAATTTAAGAGCTGGCTTTGGGTATTTTGAGGTTTTTTGGTGGTTTCAGATCGAAATATCTATTTCGGCAGACTCTCCCATGAGTCAGGGTCCGGGTTTTCGAGATATATCACTAAATTTAAGAGTTGGTTTTGGTTATTTTGAGGTTTTTTGGTGGTTTCAGATCGAAATATCTATTTCGGCAGACTCTCCCATGAGTCAGGGTCCGGGTGCAGGACCCTCGGGATTCCACCCCTTTGGGAAACAAAGGTTCGCTGTTGTGATGGGCTCGTGACAAGTCCGATTAGGCGATCCGATCCCCTGCGCCCCGACGGTGCCGGCTCATCTGCGCTCGGATTTCGAGCCCTGATTTCTGATTTTCTGCGGCAAGTGTCAACACAGTCAACACAGCAATCTATTTTATGCATAATTTGGCCCGCCAGCAGGCGCGACCCGTTGCAAATGGTGTCATATGTTTTTATGGGCGAACTTTCGAGTGCCCGCTCTGTTTGCCCGTCTGTCTGCCGCCTGCGGTTTCCTGTTTCCCAAAACTGCCCGGAAATCTTGTGCAGCACATGCCACGAATTGGCTCTGGGTTTCCTGTCAACTTTTACAGGATCAATTAGTTACAAGCGATTAAAGTCCCTGAATCATAATTTAAGCAGCGGTTGGAGGATGTCACCGATCGACTGATGCTACAAGTTGGTACTCTCTTGACAATCCCTCAAGAGGGTGCCCTATTTGTAACCGGTTCTTCAAAGGAACAAGGGTATTGAATTCATATGAATTTAGGTAACCCGATGAAGGCAGCTTTTCCGACCCCAAGAAGTCTATTTATTTTAGATCAACATCAGCAGCCGAGTCTTGTCCGTCTGTCCGTATGTCCGTATGGACGCCTAGATTTTGGAGGCTATAATAGATAGAGGACAACTAATTGCCTATTCAGAATTGTGTAATAATGTTCTAAGAATCAGGTGGAAGCAGGTGAAAGCTAATCGTTCCTGCTTGTTTCGAGCTTTCCAAGTATTGTACCGATCCACAGTGATCACTTTGGATTTCCAGAAACAACATCAAGGGCAATGTGGGTCCTGGATCCATGTTCTTCTCAATCAATCCAAACAATCCGAGTCCAAGTATTTGACAGAGTGTTTGGCAAGACAGGATTATTACATTGTGTGCCGTCGTGTGTGAGAATGAATGGTGCGAAGGGTTGCCTTGTTGCCGGGAACTTTTCGCTTTAAAGGCGGGGAAAGTGAAAGCCTGGAAACTGAAAACGGAAAATCCCGAAAAAACCGAAACCGAAAACCAAAAAGCGAAAGGCCGGCGGGCCGGGAAGCGGGTAGCGGTTAGCGGGTAGCGGTGAGCGATTCTCATGTCAAATGCACACGAATCGCGCGTGTCGGGGGCGGCGAAGCGGTGAATTAAGATATTTACGCCAACAAAACCCCAACCCCTTTTTTTGGCCAGTGCATCGCGATAAGCGAAAGCCGAAACCTGGTCTTTGACATCTCTCTCCTTGGGATCTGAGAAGCGGGAAACAGGAACGGGAACAGGAACGGGAACAGGACCAGGAGTTGTCAGGTTGCGCTTATCGCAGCAGCCCAGGCAGGTCTCCGTCCGGGTGTCCTGGCCGGGCGGATGGCAGGACACGTGCGGTCACGTGACCGGAGCTTCAAACTTTTACACGTGCGCCGGGCGGACCAGAGGAAACCCGGGCTTACACAGAGCAAAAAAGTGCAGGAAAACTCCCCTAGGTTGAGACTCGTACCTTTCCATTTGAGCAAATTATTTGTATTTATCCCGATTCTGTGGACACTTTTTGCAGTGTCCCTTCAATGTCACGGTTTCGGGGCGGGCGGAAAGCAAAGAGGATGTGCCTGTGGGCGTGGCACTTGCTTGGGAACCGGAAAGCGGCAAGCGGCAAGCGGGAAGCGTGTGTCAAACGTGTGGAACTGGGAAATGGGAAAACGGGAGGCCGTACAGAAATGTCATTTGCAAGCCAATTGCAGATTGATAAACAAATTAAGGGATTTGAAAGGTGGGCGCAGCAGTGCCCTGGCACGAGGGGGGGGCGTGGCTGGGAACCAATTTCACTCTGTTATTAGCTAAATAATAGTATTAGCAGTCGGGTTCCGGGTTCCGGGTTCCGCCGATTGCAATTACCTTTTTTCCATCAGGACTGAGGAATGTGGAGTTTGGCAGGTTTAGCGTTCCAGCGTTCCTGCGATTAGAAATGAAATAGGAGCTTCTTTGGATTGATTTGCTGGAATATTAATAGCTAATATTCGCAGGCGTTGGATCGATTAATCAGAAACGGGCCGTGAATTCGGGAAATCTTTTGTTTCCCCCTTTTTCCCCCGCTCGTTATGATTTACCTGCCACTTAGGCGGCACCTTGTGGTGCCGGGGCCGGGGCCGGGGCCGGGACCGGGTTGAGAGCAACCCCTAAGCTGGGAAAAGCGGGCACGCGTCAGTTCCTAACGATCCCTAACAATCGTAACAAAAAATAAACGAATCACGGAATAAAACCCGAGCAGGGGCCATTAATATAAACGGCAACTGGCAAGTCAACAGGCGCAGGAGGGCACTAGACAAATCCCATAAGCAAATTCGAGTTTACCCCCCGGGAAGGTCCTTCACTCCGCGCCACTCCACTCCACAGAGTGCAACCCTGTTACGTTTTTGCGTAACTCGAAATGGGAACTTGTACATGGGGTTTTTTATTGTGCGAGTTAACTTTGAAGTGTCGCTGTTTACGGGCAACGGAAGTCCTTGTCTGCCAGTGCCACGCACTCGTCCTTGATACACTGCCAGCCCGGTCTAGCAATCATTCTTGAATCTGTAATTTTTTGGATTTTGGATAGGCATCTATGAGCCCTATGAGAAATGCAAATCTATCCGCAAGCCATGGCGTTTGTATAAGCTGCCTGCACTCCTTTCCTTTCCCACCTTTTTGCTGCGCATCCTGTCCGCGTGTCCTTTCCATCCTGTCAGTCAGCTTGTACCGACGACGCGTAATGTGAGAGTAACCCCTAAATTGACCTTTAAAACTCCCAAATGCGCAATTTATCATTTCCTCGCCAGAGCAGCCAGGGCCCGAGCACGCGTCCCCGAGCGAAGGGGGTGTGCGAGTGCGGATGCCAGCGAGGATGCCAGCAAGGATACGAGTGCGGATGCGGATTTTTGACAGGCCAGACGAGTGCCATCAATCGTTTAGAGGCGACGCCGGCAATGGCGATGACGGTGGCGATAGCGACAAATCAGATACGAGATACGAGATTCGCAGTCGAGTTTGGCATTCAGTTTCAGTTTCAGATGCGTCCCGGGAGGAGGATTATGTGCGTGTAAAGCGCACACCCACAAAAACTGTGTCCTGACCCCTTCTGGTGGGCTTTGCATCACTCCTCCTGCCCCATGCGCACACATGCCAAGCCCTTGGCTACACTTTACGAAGGGTTCCGATAATACAAATCTTTTGATTTAGTTGGGAGCGATGCAACTAGGTCTTCGGGTGATCAGTTCGTTGTTCTCTGCTATTGACTCTATTTACTTATTAATTTGTAGGTAGATTAAGGAATATAATGAAGCTTTCCGAAGCTTTTTGGCGAGTGTTCCTTGACTGATGCGAGTGGGCAAAGTTGGGGCCACACTTTCGACTGCAGTCGTCAAGCTTCATGCGGGCTTCCTGGCCCCTGATCCCCGGTCCTGTTTGCCGGATCCTGAAAGCAGTTGCGTTGGGCGAGAAATTATTGCGAATCCAATAGGTGAAAGCCGGCAAAGTTCATTCTGCCAAGGACTTGTTCGTTCAATTAAAAATAAGTGTAGCGCACTTAAATCGCATGATTGTGCCATCAAAGATTCTAAATTTCAAATTAACTCGTTGGATTTTCGGCTTCTGCTAAGGGTTTTCCAGAGTTTTTATAAGAAACCGCATTTATTTAGCATATAATAGACGCTATTTCCTCATGAAACTGGTATCTGGCTTGCGGTTTTGTAAGCCGCTTTGGCAGTGTGAAATATTTGAGCTTAGATCTGATCCGTTTGGCGCTTTGTTTGTGTCAACCTTCGTTGAAACATGTGCAGGCGTGTAACCCATTTGGCACACCAACAAAAAGGCCACGCCCCCGCGCACCTGCCACCAGGGCTTACCCCCTTTTTCTGTCGTTTTTTATCGCCGCCACCCAAAAAACGCTGCGACCCTCAAGTGTCAGCGGGGCGGCCCTCGGTGTGTTTCCCTTTTTCGGAGGAGATGAGGAAAGTGTGAACAACATTTTTCATAAATTTAACCATACAGGTCGCCAGGGGATGGCCGGGGGTGGGGTTGCGCCCAGGACCGGGACCAGGACCAGGACCAGGACCTGGGCCAGGACGAACAATGAAAACAATAGAGCGAACAAGAGCAATAACAATAAACGATAGATATTTACCGCAGCGGGGAGGCAAAAATGGGTGAAAGGCCCAAGGACGAACCGAACAAGGGGCGACGGGGCGGGGGAAGATGGTGAACCCTTGAGTCCTGCGAGCCCTCCCAGGGGCTGGTGCCGTCCCATTCGCACCAGCGTGCCCTTGCCGGGGGGAGACAATAACAAACCAATTACAGTTAGATTGGCCGCATATTAAAAATCGAATGAGAAACACATCTGTCGCTGTTGTGTCTGCTGCCAACCTTTTGTGCACAGCGAGAAAAACCCGAGTACCATCGAATAAGATGCGGATTATGAGATTATAAACTGAATATACGGGGTTTTCGGTAGGCATTTCCAGGATGAACGCCCATGACAAGCTTTGCGATAGCTTCCGAAAGCTTAGCGACCAACTGGGCATTGGAGTATTCATTCCGAAGTTCATCCTGGAAATGCCTGTGAGGAAACCACTCAAAATGTGGGTAAATATTTTTCCAAGTGCATCTGGCACCCCTGCCGACTTTTGCCCTCACCCCCGCCCCACCCCTCGCTCTACGGCCGCCCCTTGCCTTTTTTTTGTTGTGTTCATCTTTTTGGCAACTGTTTCGAAAATCGAAAGAACCAAATTTCTGGTATGAGCAAAAACCTGCGGGGTTGCGAATGTTCGAATGCTTTCTTACGGGGGGGGGCGCGGGCCAGGGTGGAAGGACATTGGGGGGCGTGGCAGGCTGCGGGCGGTCGGCGGGGGGTGAGGGGAAAACTCCGGGGGAAAAAGCAAACTACAAATAAAATATGATTATGAAATGATTATTATAATTATGCTTGGCAACATCTTCACAGATGTTGTTGCCGTTAACTGTGTGTTGCCACCGCCCCCCGGGCCACGCCCACAACGCCCCTTCTTTGGTTTTGAAAGGCGAACAAATAAAAAGTAAAAGCAGAGTGGGAGCAAAGACCCCGGCGAGCTGGTTAATAATAAGCCAAAATTAGGGCGTGTTGGCCGGCAGAAACCACACTGCACTCCCAAGGAAAAGGGAGAAGCTGCTCCCAAGACCTGAAATCTGGATAAAACGATCGTTTCCCCAAAATAGTTGGGGGACTTTTGAAGAACAGAAATCAAGAATATATCATAGAGATCGAATTTGACAGAAATATTCGAGATATTCGCCAAAAAACCAGCACCTCCTATTCCCACACATCACTACTATTTGCCATCACTTTTTGGGGCAGAGGGACGAATGGGTTGCTGGCGGGGATCGGGGGCGTGGCATGTGCGGCATGTGTGGCGGGTGTGCCTTTGTGTCCTTATTATTAGCAGAGGAGGCGTTGAAAATCCTCTTAAGGTAAACTGTGCATTATTAATGAAGTGCCAGGGCCGGGGGATGGCTGCGGATACGAAATGGGAAATGGAAAACGGGAAGCATTGAAGGGGCAAAAGGGATAAAGGCCAACATGGAGTGGGGGGTAGTTTTATGTTTGGGTTTTCACTTTCCCTAAACGGGGTCAGGGCTTAAGCCGGCACAACAAAAACATACAATACCTGTAGGTATGCAGAATCATAGACGGACCGGCTTTCAGAGCTTTTCCACTGCAAGATCCATTAGAAAATAATGAAATTATATTAAAGATTGTGTTATTTATTGTCTTAAAATATACAAGCATATAATAATGAGGCATATATTAGGAAATTGCCTAAAGAAATTTAAGGAAAACCTATAGCTAAGGTGAGTAGATCCCGTAGAGCTTGCGAAAGCTTCGCTGGTTAGGACAGTGATCCCTTCTTTCGGAATCGGTTGCCTCTTCCTGGTGGCGACTAATCGAATTAATTGCTTAGAGGCAGTGAGGCCTGTAACCACCTAATCAGATGAGGGAGCTGCAGATGGGAATTCACTCGCTCCGCTCCGCAGTTGCAATCTGGTTATAATCTCCCGCCGATTACAATGGTCACCGGCTTTATAAGGATTTCCCACTCGCTCCCCATTCGGTCTCTGAATTCGTTCTTTTTTTTCTGTATTTTCCTTTCGCTCGGGCAACTGAAGTGCGAGATTGGATTTCGGATGTACCCACGCCACCCCTTTGGCTGCGAAAAGTTCAATAATCCGGTGAGATTTTTCCCAGCCCCGGAGCCAATGATTCACCTGCTCGGCTCGGCGTCCTGCTCCCTTTTTTTTGCCGTTTTTTGGCCACTGTTTAATATTGTAAGTAATTCACCTTTCTGCCCAGAACTGCTTGCTCAGTCGCCCCCCCTCCTGGACAACCAGGCTGGGGTCGGGGCCAGGGGGATTAGGGAGCGTTTTCGCCGCCTGCTTTGTGATGTGGAAACGATGCGCATAAAATCAGCGGCGCGTATGGCAGCTACAGCGCCGAGGGGCCAGGGGCCAGGGGCAGGAGGTGCCAGGGGCAGGAGGGGTCGGTCAGGGAGCAGGAGGTTGTCGACACCAAAACCGCCTGGCAAGGAGGCAAGACGATTTGCCACCACACTCCAAAAAAAACGATACCAATCGCCGCTTGTCCTACAAAACTATGTGTTTCAAAAGCAATTTAAGAGGCACCAAATAGAGTCTTGTGTATAAATAATGATACCTTTGAATTAATCGTTTCAGAATAACCCTTCTGCTGGCCAGATTTTCTTGCAGTGGCCCTCGTCCGTTCGTATCAATCAAAACAACGCGAACGGAGGCCCAACTGACGGACAGACGGACGGACGGACGGACGGACGGACAAGCGGACGGAACGGGCAGAGCGGAGGATGGCAGGATAGATGGATGGACGAGTGGACGAGTGGACGGACGTCCTAAGCCAAAGATTTGACATGGATCAGTAATCTAATGCCAGATTACGTATACGCATGGCGGGACCCGCAAACTTTGGGCCCGGTGCCTGCCCCTTCGCTGCCTGCCCCCCGACTCCGGGTATTCCTTTCCGCCTGTCTGCGGCTAGGCTGCCACGCCCCCCTGGGGCGTCTCTGAGGCGAGGCAGGCCAAGCGAAATGAAACGAAACCAAAAGCAAAAGCAAAACCGAACCGAACCGAACCGAACAGAGCCAAACAGAACGCAATCGAGAGCCCGGCATGAATGAATGGATGAATGAGTTTAGCTCAGCTCAGAATCGGCTCAGAGAGGCTGGGAGAGGGGGCGGGAGGGGGAGAGATGGGAGCTGGGAGCTGGGAACTTGCAACCGGGTGTTGCAAGATGGAGCAGGGGCGGACCGGAGGGCAGGGGAAGATGGGATCTCGAACTGAAACCGAAACCCAAGAACAGGGAGCCTGGGAACGAAGGAAGGCCAACTCGCCGGTGCACTGCTCGAAAAGGTACACACCTATTTCTTAAAAATGCAAAGATAATTATGTGATAATTATCGGGGAATATCATAAATTAAACCCATTCAGTTTGGAACGAAATGAAACTAAAGGCTTAAGGACTTCTGCCGCTTTGCAAGCTCAACCATTGAGCTTTCGCTCAGTGTCTGGGCACCCAGGGCCTCTTCTGTCAGCTCGTCAGTCTGCCCGGCCGGTGGACGGCTTATATCGATGATGACTGCGCAGATACGGCGGCGAGGGATCCGCATCCGAGTCCCCAACCGAACCCCAGGCCGGGGGTTGGAGATACAAGAAACAGATACCCTGGCAAGCGCACCACAGATACCCCCAACTCATCATCATCATCATTGGCGTTTGGCGAGCTTTGTGCCTGCCCGGGTGCGACCTCTTCGCATAAAGTTATTATTACCTGGGGGTCAGGGGTCACGAGGGCGACTGCGACTGCGACTGCGACGGCCCGGGGACAGGTGCAGCAGAGTGAAGGCCTTGGATGCGAGCAGTGATTTGTGGATTAGATATTCCATTCATTTATTTATGACCTTAGGCTCCACCCAATGCAACAAGGACGTGTCAAGGAGTACCCAGATTATTTTAGCGAATTTAACAAGTTAAATACCTAGGTATTGTAGAGTTTTACAATTTTTCGATACAATAAAAATAACAAATATTGAAAAATACTGCCTTCCTAATTGTTTTTTCTTTTTAATTCAACAATTATTTAAGGGTAAGATTCTAAATTTCGCAAACTTGTCTCAAACTTAAGAGAATGCATTTGCAAAAAAAAGAGTATGCAAGGAAAAGCGCTTAAGCTTTTTACGATATTGGCGACTCCTGCTCTCCTTTCTTCCAAAATCGGGCTCATACCTAAAACTATTAATATATAAAAATCTGAATTTAATTTACCAAAGAAAAATAATAACTAAGAAAACTGTGCAAGGCTACAACAATTTAAATAAAATATGTAAACAAAAGAGAGATTCAGTTCGAACATCGTAAGGAGGGGAAAAAGGAGAGACATCGTAAAAGGATAGCGGGACCCTCTCCCGCCAGCAACAGTAACAGAAAAGCGGCGGCAGGTGCGCGCGCGTCCGATCGGCGGCAGTGAAAATTTTCTTTTTCGGCGGCTTAATTGTTCGGGAACGGGTTAAAAAGTGTTCGTATCGGTAGTGCAATTTGTGCTCAGTGTTTGGATGATGAAAACCCAACTCAAAACGCTCGATGTAACGCGAAAATCGCGAAGAAAAGTGTGCAGGCGGTGCCGCGTGCCTGAGTGCGGGGGAGACAGCAAGCTTTTGCGCGGGAACGGATCCCTTTAAGGCGACAGAGACAGCGACAACGAAAAGCGGTAAGCGCTCTCTTGCATTGCCTTGATTTTACATTCTCTTTTTATCCTGCCCGCTCGCAATGTGTTTGCAAGATCCGTTGTCTTTGCAAAAGCAATGCCCACGCTCCTTTTACTTTTCTCTTACTTTGCGAAGCTTAAGATTTCCGGCAAAAACTTTTATTTTTCTAGGGAACCGAGTGAAAATACAATTTCAAGGATATCTAATAATATTTATGATGATGTCCTTAAATTAATATTTGTTTTTGGTATGAAGATATGTATAGGACACCATATACCTTTGAAAATCTCCTTTACTTGATTTTTAAAACCCGACAATAATATCCAAATTTTGGAGTCGAATTTCCCCACCGTCCGTTTTGAGAATGTCAAGATTTTTTGTGTTATTTAAAGGGCTAAATCGTGGTCTTGGTAGCGGGTACAAAACCGCCTTTACTTGATTTTTAAAACCCGACAATAATATCCATATTTTGGAGTAGAATTTCCCCACATTCCCCATTGAAAATATCTAGATTTTCCGTGTTCTTCGAGGGGCTGAATCCTGGCTTACTACCGGGTACAAAAACGCCTTTACTTGAAGTCTAAAACCCCAACTTAATATCCAAATTTTGGAATAGAATTTCCCCACATTCCGTTTATAAAATATCAAGATTTTCCGTATTATTCGAAGGGCTGAATCGTGGTTATAGGAGCGGATACACTTGATCCCCAAAACCCCACAAAAATATTCACATTTTTGACTATAATTTCTGGGTTTTTCTTGGGGCTGAGTCCTGACATTTGACTCAGTTTCGGGTACGAAAAGACCCACTGGAACAGCCTTGTCCAAGTCCCATTCGGAGCCGTATCCTGGAGTCGCAGAGTGGCAGTCGAGCTCGAGTGTCTGGATGGATGGCTCGTTTCGATTTTCCGTTGACGGCACATCAACATGCTCGGCTGCCTGGCGAGCCTCCAGGATACCGACAATAAGTTTACGGCGCACTATGGAGCATTGCGGAATTTTCGGGACTCAATATTGCACAATCCTCTGGGTAAATACACCTTGGGGGCCCTTCTTTGTGGCGCCAAATGTTGCCTAATTCCTATATAGTTATAAAGTCTGTGGAATACAGTTCGTTAGCTTCGTGCCATCGTCCTTTTGGCACTCGAATATATAAATATATGTAGGATGTGTACGGATAGATAGGCCGACGTTGAGTGAAGCCCAGAAAGACGTGGGCAAGAAACCGGAATGGGGCAAGAGCTCTGGGTGGATGGGTGGGTGGTTGGTGGCTTGGCCGCCAAAGCGTGGCAACCACCAATGTGACCCGTGGAGCGCCTCCACCCCGAAATTCATCTGCCATCACAGTTGACAGGCTACGCCCACCGGCAGGAGCTCCATTGTATACAAGAGGCGTGTGTATGTATATGTAGATATAGATGGATATAGTGGGTATATATTTATATATTTGAGATGTCCGTGTAAAGCAACAAAGCGGGGGCTGCACTCGACGAAGAATTGCAATGACAAGTGATACTTCAGATGACCATTACCACCTGAAATCATTGGGATTGGTGGTGAGCTTTACGCTTCCAGATCTTTGCAATCGGTGGGGATTTTTATGGGTGTGTCGAATATTTTTCTGACTGTATCTCTTGAACTATATTTTGTTGATATCCGTCTCGTGTTTTTTGCTTTTCTGCCTTTCGATTCGTAGCTTCGCTGCTCCCATTTTCTCGGCCATATCCTTGTCTGCTTGTTTTTCCCATTTCCCTTGGATTTGCCTGTTTTTTTTTTTTTTTTATGTTGATGTTCTGTGGAGGTCCTGGTACGTGCCTGAAACGCTGTGGCACGTATTTGCTGCTACTTCTGCCATTGCCACTGCTGATTTGTGTGGAACTTTGCCGCCGCCTCCTTATGTAAGCATAATTCCCGGGACACAGCTCCAGCGGGGTCGCCAATGCTGATTGACATTTGCTATTGGCATTCCCTCAACTTGTTGAAAACAGATCCGCAAAAATGTGAACGTCAGCGGGAGTTTGCCATTGTTCTACTTTGGATTGAGGGGCAGCCGAATCGACTACTGCCGATGAGTTTAATTCGCAGAGGTCTTACTCGTTCGATTTGGATTTAAGATCCCATTCAGTTGCATACCTGTGGGCCTGGGCATGGGATTTGTTGATGGTTTTTATACCATGTACCTTAAGGTGCAAATGGTGTACTTAGTTTGTATACTAAGTTTGTGCCACACGAATCGTTTTCGAACCCGTTAAGGATCACCATCAATAGCCAAGTCGCTCTAGACATGTCCATTTGTCTGTCTGTATCTATGAACACGTTGATCTCCGAGATGTTAAGAGCTAGAGATGTAATTTTTTTTGTTTTAGGTGCGTTTGGTATATATGCAGAATACGTTTATATTTCAGTTCAGCCACGCCTCCTTCCGCCTCTGAAATTTTCAAAGAACTACATCTCCGAAATGGTTAGAGCAAGATATATAAATCTTTCTGCTTAGAGTTAAAAATGTAAATATCTAGACTGTTAAAAATGATAGTATGATGGTATCCCGTTTTCGAGAAATCTGCTCTAATGCCTTTTTACTTGTTCGAATCTTTATTCATGGCCATAAGTTCCTCTTTTTCGCATGGATTTTAAAAAATATTCCAACTCTGGGCCGCGAAGATTGGCATTTCTTGCGGGCGGAAGATTCTTATCTCTCCCATTGGCGGGATTAGCATATAAATATTTGCCAGTCACAATACAAGGGCTGTGATTTCGCATCCCTTGGTCCTGGTTGGTTTCCTCGGCGCTGGATGTTGCCCTTCAGATTCTCGATGCCCCAAAACGCTGCAACTGTGATTTATGCCCCCCACACCGGCTCTATGTACGTATATCCTTCTAACGACGGCAAGGACTCTCCTGCTCCGGCTCCGGCTCCGGCTTACCGTTTACCTTTCGGGGGCCGGCCGGGTGTGTGTGTGGGGGGATGCTGGAAAATGGATGGAGTATATCCATCAGGCATTACTTTTATGTGGCAGTTGTGCTGCTGTTCGAGGCAAACTCGTAAAAGCAACGCAATTTCGCATTCACACTGACACTGACGGATGTGCTGGAGGTCCTTTGGCCGGCTCCCTCCACCCCTCCCGTCCCGCACATCCAGCAAAACCGAATCTGGTTCTGGTTTTCTGGTCCTGGCTCCCGTGCCCGTTCCCGTTCCCGTTCCCTCTTCCTGGGACTGTCATTCATTTCTTATCTCTCGCCCTCGCCTTGAATGTGTCTCTAGGCTGTCATTCCGCTCCCGATGTATATCGCTCCGCCGTGTGGGGTGGGGTGGGCCACTTGGCAGGGGGCGTGGCTGCCTCGGCCAGAAGGCGGGGGGCCCAGCACGGAGAGAAAAGCGAAGGTTGTTGGCCAACATTTGAAGGGGTCTCT
>JAJJHQ010009197.1:74318-121390 GCA_021223825.1 Drosophila ironensis | reverse complement strand
CCCGCAAACCGTAAAATTCTGTGGCGCCCAGAGTTTTAACTCTAAAGGTACCAAATTCGGATATTACATTGGTAGAGCCAATATCTATTTGTGTGGCGAAAATCAACCGATTACGCTCACTTCAGCAATATTTATCCATGTTCTAAAACCGTTTTTCTTCGCTTTCGATAATACGATATCAATGTTTTCAAACTTTCTGTCCACCCCGTTGGTCAATTTTTATTTTGTTTGGGTTTTTTTTTTCTAATTTTTGGTTTTGTTATGGGCTTTTGTTTGTTTGTTGTCTGTGCGCTGGGTGCCTTTCAAGGGTCAAATTGTGAAACGGTGTACGAGCGCTCTGGAGGCAGCTTTGGTTTTGTGGCAGTGGCAGTGGCAGTGGCAGCAACAGCATCGCCTGAGTTTGATGGCCTGCTGACAACAAGGACAACAACAGGCAGCACTGGAACAACCACAAAATAAGCCAGAAATGCAGCAAGATCTGCAGGGGCAGCGACAATGACAGAAAATAATTGGATGCTCTATGAGGAATAAATGCAACAGCTGGTTTAAAATAACGCAAATAATATCGCAAATGCAGAGAAACAAACCAGCGAATTGCAATTGACAAATGCTCGCAAAATTTTTGGGAAATTCCCCATGTTTCCCGGTGTATTCCCCAACAACGGGAGTGACAACAACACCGGCAGGACCGTAAGGACATGGAGGCGTCATCGCAACTGCCAACTGCCAACTGGCAACTGGCAACGTGCAATGTGCAATGTGCAACATGCTGTGCGTGCAACTGGCAACGTTGCACTCCGGGGACAATGTTGCTGTCGATACGTCGATGCACTGGACATCCCGCCGGTGCTTTGGGAAATGGGATACCGGTTGGTCAGTGAGAAAATGGGGGAAAGCTGCTGCCAGAGTAGGAGTTCCTCGGCGCTACGGCACGTACCCAGATAAAAATCAAGCACACAATGTCCGAAAACTGCAGGCAACTCGAGGAAAAGCAGTGAACGAGTGAACGGGGTTCCATGACAGACATTCCCAAAGAAATTCGAAGGCCAAGTCTGGTGTATTTTTCATAAAATATGCACGATATCGATGGTATATTTGTTATAGCCCATGCAAATTGTAGCGGATACAATCGCAGCCTTTGCTTATAATCCCTGGCTCACCTAAATATAGGTATACGATACGAGTCTATCTGCCATTTCTCACACCTCCGTTGGGCTGTGTCTCTGTTTAGCATAAAATCGAGGGGGATATCCGAGTTGGCAACTTTGGGATTTTCAAGCACATTCCCCCGGCTTGTGCGGAGAGTCCTTTTTGTTCGAGTTCGAGTTCCGCTTGCGGTAGCTTAAAGTATGGTAATTCCCTCGTCCTGCCCCCCAAAAAACACACAGACACCAAGTCCTGAGTCCTGAGTCCTGGCCACAAATGCGACTTTCGGTCGAGGTTCTGCTGCTGGCTCGTTCTCGTTTTTATGGCATAGATTATCATAATTATTGTAATACTTTTGCATGGCTTGACTTTGCTGGCAAACTGGCAAACCACCCGGCAAGCCAAAGCCAACACGCAGCATCCAGCATCCAGCATCCAGCACCACCGCCACTGCCTTCGCATTTTCCTGCTGGGCTTTTGAGCTTCAGTGATTTGAATTTTTTTCGTCGACTTTTTCTTTTTCCATATTTATGTGCGCTTGGCTAGAGATGAAGATGACGATGGAGACAGATACAGCAGCAAGTGGGTTCACTGTGAGAAAAGGCACCTCAATTATGGTTGGAAAAGTGAAGGAAACTGAGTTTTGAGACCTCTTACCCATCGGGAAACTGCAAACTGCAAACTGAATTTCCAAACTGAATTTCTCTGCGTGCAAACGTTCGCTGGGCGGGGAGGGTTCGAGGAAGGGCAATGTCGAACCCTTGGGGCGGGCCGCATAGATGACCTGTGTGCCGCGGAGGTGTTTTTGTTGCTACTGAAACTGAAACAACTCCCTCGGGAGGGCGAGGCGATCCCAAAAACCGGGCCCAGAAGACGGAGAGGAGAGCCAGTTAGCATCTGTTACGAAATTGTAACGATACTTGTACTACTACCAGACAGCCCCCGGAACTCGCTCAAGAGCCACACAACAAACACTGGTCTACGATATAAATATGATGATGAGGATGAGGATGGAAATAGGTCCCAGGTGGCGTTTCGATCACGGACCCTTAACTGTTGAAAAAATCAATCATATGATACATGATGCAGCAGAAATGCAAGCATACTATAGTTGTAAGAGTGTTTTTTTTTAAATCAAGAAATAAGAAATCAAAATAGGGCAGCAAGTTCTTGGTTTAGCTTCTTGGGGCTTGGCTGTCTTTGCAGAAAAATAAGCCAATTTATCGGCGGCTTCATTTCCCTCGCTTTTCCTACGACCTCTTCCCCCCTGCTGCTGCTGCTACAGGTTCTGGCCCGCAGGATTTCCGCATCCGCATCCGCTTTCCCACCTCCCACCTCCCACCGCCAGTTGACTTTGGCATTTGGCAATTGCATTTAGCGCCAAATCAAATCGTCTGGTAATCACGTTACAAAAGGCAACTGCGCTGAAATGAAAGACAAGGGCCCGGCATGTGGCCCTGGATGTGCGGCAGGTCCTTGCCGGGTGGGTGACGGGGAACAAGCAGCGGCAGGATCGACTGCAAACTGTAGTTGGAAGTAGGAAAGGGCAGGGGCCAAGGGCTCGACTTGTCGCCGGCAGAAGGGAGGACAGGTCAACCCCACAGCGCGAGCCATCCCTGCTGTGATTTTTGGGCTGGCTGCACAACTCCCGCTGGGATCTGAGAGATGCGCCGCCAAAGTCGCTGCCCACCGCCCACCGCCGCTTTCCTGCCCCTTGGCCTGCTCCGCCTCAATCACTTTCAAAATCTACAAACCATCAAATCTGAATTCAGATGGTACCATTAGAATTAAATATAAAAGTCGATCCTGCTCAGGCTTTTCCGTGGATTGTCACACACACTTTTTAACCAATTTAAAAAAAAGCAGGGGCCCTCAATGCCCGGCAAGGACCTGCCGCACATACTGGGCCACACACCGGGCTCTTGTCTTTAATTTCAGCGAAAGTTGCCTTTAGAAAAGTGATTACCTGACGTTTTGATTTGGGGCTAAATGCAAATGCCAAAGTCAACCGTCCGGTTGCCGGTGGGAAAGCGGAAACGAACGCGGAAATCCTGCGGGCCAGCGCCTGAAGCAGCAGCAGCAGGGGGGAAAAGTCTTAGGAAAGCAAAGGGGAAGCTACCGACAAGTTGGCTTATTTTTCTGGAAAGACAGCCGAGCCTCAAGAAGCTAAACGATGAACTTGATGCGCGATTTTTGTTTCTTACATTTTAAAATCACTCGTACCACTATACTTGCATATCTGCTGCAGGACCGTGCTCGAATCGCCTCCTGGGACCCATTGCCATCCTCATCTTCATCATCATCTTTAAATCGTAGATCGGTGTTTGATATGTGGGTCTTGATTTGCAGGTGCTGCCTGGCACAAGCAAACTAAATTTTGTTACGAAATGTCGTCCTGACTGGCACAAGTCGTTTTGACGACTTAAAATGCAACGCCATCTTATTTAGATGGCAGAATAAACATTGACATGTGGATTTTTATTCGAAAAAGTGGCAAGTCCAATTTGAAATTAATGATTTGTGGGATAGTCTCGGTACTTTTTGGGGTAATTTGGTCGGGGATGGCAGCTTAAATGTGTGGCATCTACATCGGCATCCTTGTCTGTTTGTTTTGCCGCGCAGGGACATATGCAACACTCGGGGGCATATATGTGTACATATGCCATTCACTTTTCAAGTGTGTATTTCACGGCCCGTCGACCCGCGTTTCCCAAAAAAACCCAAAAGACCCAAAACCCACCCATCCATTCAGGCGTTCTGTATGTCCTGCGTCCTGCTGAGCGGTTTCACCCCTCGACAGCATTCAGCAACGATATAAAGAGGGAACTATTTTGTTTGTATTTAGATTGCATTACTAAGCAAATTGCGGAAAAATTAGCGGCTGATTTGGGGATCATCTAATTACAGGGGAACGCTCTCGCTCTGCGACACACTCTGATTTTTTGTTGTCAGGGTTTTGGGCTGGAAAAAGGGGGTGGTGCACGGACATCGAGACGGGGTTTATGTATATCACATTACTCTGATTTCGCGGCCAAGGATGCTGACCAGAAAATGCCATATGTGCCCTTAAATGCATCTGTATCTTTTTTGTTTGTTCGCTGCGTTCCTCCCCCTCGGAGGGCGATTGTGGCACAGACATGAATCATGAATAGGCGGTGGCAGGTTTAAATGTTGTACGTCAAATGAATTGGCTTTGGTTAAGCGATCCGCTCGGGGTAATGATTTAAAGCTACAACATTTGTGTTTACTATATTTTCGTTTAAATATTTTCATCGAAATTTACAATGATTGAAGTCAAAGCAGAAATTTATAGGACGGTAAACATTTTTGTTGGCCATATCTTCGTTATTTATGGTCCGATCTTGGTAAAACTAGCCACACGGCTAGTTATTACAATTATTAGCAACAAGTAAAAAGAGTTTTCTCTTCTGGTCCAACCATTTTGAAAATATGAACCAATCTGCAGTATTATCAAGACTATTTAAAGTTCTTACCTCTCAGCATTGTGAGATTTCAAATCAGCGGGTGGTAGGCATAATGGCAAACTTTGCCGTGTTTGATGGAAAATAACTAGTTGTCCCTCCGACTACTTTTCCATTTTCTTCCCCCCCCCCCAAATAAGTGTATCCCTCGCCCTCCCTTTGCATTCGCCATCTCTGTCGTTGTGTGCAACTTGTTTCTGGGGTTTTGTTCGCAGTCAAAAATCCAGTTGAGTGAAAGTTAAACAAGTCGACGAGGGAAGAATCCCTTGGCTCACTTTTCCTCCTGTCTCCACCTTTTTTGAAAGTACTGTGTGAGAAGGTGGGGGGACTGTGGGTGGGCACAATGCTGGCAGGAGGAAGCACCGGGAGGGGCTACGCTTTCTGCCGTAGTATTTCCGTTTTCTCAGTTTTTAACAAAACACAGCCGCAGGCGATTTTCCAAAAATGATTTCGGAATGAGTTTTTCTTTTGCCTCGAACTCCTTGAGCCACCTAAGTTCCCCAAACACAAACCCAAACCCAAGCCCAGGCCCAGGCGCAGGCCCCCCAGCCCCACACTCCCACCATTCAAGTTAGTGTATGTATGTGCAAAAGTTGTAAAAGTGATTCGGGCATAAAACAGATAGAAAAGCAAAGAAGTCTGTGGATTGGGCGGAAAAGTATGAGGAAATTGGGTTGTGGCGTTGGTTGGGAAATGGGGGGCCAGTCAGTCAAGATGGCCGCCAGTTGAGGCGTTGTTGTTGCCTTTGCTGGCCCCAATAAGGTGGAAGAAGAAAAGCCAAAGGAGCGGACGAAAAGGTGTCCTTCGACTCAGGACTCAGCTACCTGAAAAAGCCAAAAGCTCAATGACAACTTCCCCATGCCAGCTAGAAAAGCCATTCGAATCTTTTGGGTGCATGAGTTGCTTTTAAGAAATACATTATACTAGTTTTCCGACCCCGTAATATACGTTTAAATATATATCCGTGATTAGCAGGACCAGTCGCTTAATATATGTATATTTTTTTTTTTATTCTCTCTCATAGCATGTATTTAAAATCTATCCTCCTATGGGACAATCATTAGATGCCGAGTTCCATAGAATATCCGACTGCTTTTTGATTATTTCAAAATTCAGTCGCAAAAAAATAGAGAAGAAAAATAATTCGCGATGATCTGGACACAGATGCAAGGCCATTGCTTTTAAAAAAAATATATAAAATTTATATAAAAAAGGTTTTCTTAGAAAATGTGTGGAAAATAGAGAAGAAAAACATTTCGCGATGATCTGGACACAGATGCCAGGCCATTGCTTTTAAAAAAAATATAGAAAATATGTGAAAAATAGAGAAGAAAAAAATTTCGCGTTGATCTGGACACAGATGCCAGGCCATTGCTTTTAAAAAAAAATATAGAAAATATGTGAAAAATAGAGAAGAAAAACATTTCGCGTTGATCTGGACACAGATGCCAGGCCATTGCTTTTAAAAAAAATTTAGAAAATGTGTGCAAAATAGAGAAGAAAAACATTTCGCGTTGATCTGGACACAGATGCCAGTCCATTGCTTTTAAAAAATATATATAAAAAATTTGGTCTAAAAATTCAGGGGGGGAAAAATTGATATTTCGAGATGCCGAGTTCGATTGCGCAAGGCCAATGGTTCGAAAAAAAAAATATATTTAAAAAAAAAAGTTTTTCTTAGAAAATGTGTGCAAAATAGAGAAGAAAAAAATTTCGAGATGCCGAGTTCGATTGCGCAAGGCCAAAGGTTCAAAAAAAAAAACACTTAATATTATTAACCAAAACCAACTTAAAAGTAAAGAAGGGAGGGAGAGCTCTGATCGGCAGCTCGCCCAAACGACAAGTGAACGAAGCTCGGCAAATCCTAGAGGTGGGTAATTTTTGTTATTGCTCCGCAGACCATCGATAACAGCTATCTATCGTCATCGCAACCTGTTGCAACCCTGCGATCACACAAATATCGCGTTGAATATAATTTTGTTGGATTTGGATCGGATATAATGGGGTCGAAAAGTTCTGCGTCTATGCTATCAGGTTTTAAAGACAATTGAACGGAGCTAAGAAGTTCCCAGGGATGGGGAATTTTTGTTATTGCTCCGCAGACCATCGATAACAGCTATCTATCGTCATCGCAACCTGTTGCAACCCTGCGATCACACAAATATCGCGTTGAATATAATTTTGTTGGATTTGGATCGGATATAATGGGGCCGAAAAGTTCTGCGTCTATCCTATCAGGTTTCAAAGACAAGTGAACGGAGCTTAGAAGTTCCCAGAGATGGGGAACTTTTGTTATTGCTCCGCAGAGAGCATCGATAACAGCTATCTATCGTCATCGCAACCTGTTGCAACCCTGCGATCACACAAATATCGCGTTGAATATAATTTTGTTGGCTTTGGATCGGATATAATGGGGTCGAAAAGTTCTGCGTCTATGCTATCAGGTTTTAAAGACAATTGAACGGAGCTAAGAAGTTCCCAGGGATGGGGAACTTTTGTTATTGCTCCGCAGAGAGCATCGATAACAGCTATCTATCGTCATCGCAACCTGTTGCAACCCTGCGATCACACAAATTTCGCGCTGAATATAATTTTGATTTTGAGGCGGCATTAAATATTTGGATCTTAAATTGTCCAAGGCTGCTCAGCGTGTACAGGAACAGTGTGGTTACTTGTCCTCGAGTTCGTGTGTGTATATGTATATATCACCCGCTAGCGACAGGTAATTGTGTTTCAGTTGCTTCTCCTTTATTTTTCTTCAGCGACAATAAAAACGATGACAATGCCACTTTCTGTTGTTTATTTCTTGTGGGGAGTGGGGCTGATAGCCTTGAGAGTGCCAGTGTATGTCCTTCAATCTCCTTTCGCTGCTGCTGCTGTTGCTGCCGCTCCGAAACTCATTCAAACTTGAACGCAATTTTTCTTTCGTCCTTCCATCCGCACGCACAGCCGGTGAGGGGTGTGTGCAACCCCTCGCCCTGTCCCTCGTCCCCCCTATTATCACCTTGCAGGACTCATTTCCTTAGCCGCCTTACCTTGACACCCTCGCTTTATGAGACTCCTCCCCAAGCGCTCCGTTGGGCAAACGAAATGGGTATAAAGATAAAAAATGATAAAAGTTGGCAGATAAAAATTACACACGCACTCATAGCAGTCAGGACATACATACATGGATATAACATACATGTATATGTACAACGACGCGTGAGCTGCCAATTCACCTGCATACAAAATGGCGAACACCTCCCGGCCCCTCTCGAGCACTTTCTGCAGAGTGCTCTTCATCCTTCGTCCTGGCAGGCAGCAAAACTCAATTCCACATCCACACCCACGCCCAGCCCCTCCCCCCGGACAACAATGGGAATGAGAGATGGAGAACATCCTTGCCGGGGAATTGTAATTTTTCTTGCTTCATTTCCTTTGCCTTTTTTCGTTTCGTTTCGTTCGCTTCGTTTTCTTTTATATTCGAATTTTTCCTCGCATTTTTCTCCTTTATTTTCCTTTATTTTTTGGCGCCTTCATTGAGAATAAGCATCGACAGCGCTGCGCAGGGGGACCATGGGGTTAATAGGCAAGAAAAATATTAAAGCCATAAATACACGAGCTTTAATTAAGGAATGCGAGAGCTTTAATTCGGCAGCACAAATGTCTTGGGATATTAAAGTGCGAATGCATATACTCATATTGTTATGATATTCATTGTAGGACTTATTATTATACCATAAGACTAGCGTAGAGTCCAGTTCCAGTAGAAAACCATCATAGAGTTTTTTACAATGAATTTCCTTTTGTAATTAACTTTTATAAAGGTGTACGGAGTACCAGAAAACTCCTTTAATGCCTTTTTCTCCTGTACTATAAACAAGTGAATGAAATGTATTTACTGTACAAGTTGAATATCCCCTTTTATGTTTGTATCCAGCTTCTGATTTTGCTGGCTTGTTCCCTTCTGCAATATTAAGCTTTTCTCGTCCTGGCACCATTTAACATTCTGAAAAAAACCCCAAGAAAATCCAGAATCCTTTTGCTTCCCCTCCGTTCGTTTCCAGAATGTACTTTGTGCACATTTCTACTTTTCCACGTTTACCGAAGGCGAGTGTGTGTGCCTCAGACTACTTGGAAAATTTTTCATGATACTTGTATTCTCCTTCCTGGCCCCTCTCCGTCCTTTATAATTTGTCTTCCTCCATTTGGCATTTTCCTTTCGCCCAAGCAATGGAGTTGCAAGCTTACCAGTTTTCAGCATGCACGGGAATATATTAAACCAGTAAGAGCGATTAAAGTCGAGTGTCTCGACTATAAATACCCGGTTCTCAGTTCCCACCTGATTTTTAGAACACGGTTAAACTTTGCGGATAACCTGATGATTTTCGCAACACATATATATATATTGGTTCTACCGGTATACCATCCAAATGTAGTACCCCTCTACTGGCCTGTGATCACTAAATTCTGAATATTTAATGAATTTTTCTGTATCTATTATACTCTCCAAGATTTAGGCGGTCATACGGGCAAATGGACGGACGGACGGACAGAAGGACAAGGGTAGATCGACTCAGCTGTTGATGCTGATCAAGAATAGCTTAATCGAATAAAACCTTGTTCTTTTCAAGAACCGGGTATAAAAATCGGGACATTTAGTTTTGAGAGGAAAACAACAAGTTAGAAAATGTTTCCAGTAATATATCCTAGTAATTTGATCAGATATATTAGAATATATTAATGAAAGCCCTCAACCTATGATTGAATGATAACCAGAAGACCCCTAAGAATGTCAATTCTATGGAAATCTATAAGCTAAGTTCAGCTTGCCGACTTAGTAGCGCAAAATGTCGAAATCCCTGTTTGCTGTTTGGTGAAAATCAAAACTTTTCCGTTTGTATTTCCATGAGCAGCGCATTTTCGAGTAGAACATAATTTATCTGTTTGCAGAGGGAATGATTTAAGGTGCGTGTTGTTCGAGCGTAACGAAAAATCCTGCAGGGGAGCGCCGGGGGGAAAGGGGCGGAGTGGTGGGCAGGGGGGGCGTGGCAGGGCCACTGTTGCGAATGCAATTTAAATATTTGCATTTCGCTTGTTTTTGTTTTATTCCGCTGGAGTTTTCCGTTTGGGGGAGATGCTGGGAAATAGCAGGAAAATTCCGCATGGCACGTGGAAAATGCATTGCCATTGTTGCCTTCTTCTGTCTCTGATCGTGTTGGCTGGGGGCGAGGGGCGAGGGGCGAGGGGTGAAAGGTGAAGAAGTAAGGGTGCAGCGGCAGATTGAGTTGTATGTTTGTGTCTTAAAGCTTTAAGGACTCGCGGCAGCTGCAAAAATTGCATTACTGAGTAATTTCTTCCTCTCGGCTGAGCTTTCCCACCTCTCTCCCAGCGATTCACAGTTTTATTTTGAGCGGAATGAAATTGAAGTGCGAGGCGGCGGCAGGAAAACAGCAAAAAAAAATAAAAAAACAAAGTAAATATACATAAAAAAAAAAAAAAAAAGCGAAAAACGGGAGCTGGGACACTTACAGTTAACTTCATAAAGAAAATTTAACGAGCAACATCCTGTGCATGCAAGGATGCGAGAAAAGGAGCATAAGCAGCCAAAGTATAGGGGACGCAACAAGGATAACAACAACAAGATAAAATGCATGTTGGACGGGAAAGAAGCAAGCGAGACCCGACAAAATACATTATCCGACAAGGACAACCCGGACAGGATGCACCGCACCAAATAAGAATGAGTTTTTCAGCTCGCACGAATCGCAGGAATCTTGAACAAGGATCTCGGGATCTCGGGTACCCCGCGTCCGCTAAGCTTTTTCAGCGATAGCTGCCAGTTTCTGCGAGTGCAGGAAGGAGACTTGGACGGGCCATGAAACGGTAGCAAATAGAAGGCCGCCATCTGCCCATCAGACGCTCATCAGGTCCTGCTCCTTGGCCCCAGATTCCCTCGCTCCTGCCCCTTCGGACCAAAGGCAGCTGCAAATCCTAGACGGACGAGGACGACCCAAAGCAAGGGAGACACGGCCGTACAGAGGGACAGCAGCACAAGGGAATGCCAGTTAACGAGTTTTCTCCGCTCCCCCAACTTTTTGGGTTCCGTCTGCTGGGCCACAAGCTTTGAAATCGGCGAAAACTGATACTTTTCCCTCAAAGTATGCCCCCAAACTAGCACATCATAAGCACATACGTATATATGTACGTGTTTTCATGAATGACGAGCATTCCTGAAGTTGAATCGCCTCGAGTTCTTGGTTTCTTTGATATTTGTTTGTAGTGTGTTTTGCATAAAATACCCGTACTTTCGGTGAGTGTGCTCGATATTTCTCCGTGACTTTCCGGGGCCTACAAGTTTCTTGCTATTTCATATTTTGTGTGTTTGGTCGTTGTTACGCCGCTTTAAAAACACGATGCCTTGCCAAAGGATTGAAGATTGCCAGAGCCAGGACCCCGGGAGGGGGCGGGGACGGGGTGGAGCAGGACACCATCGACGCCGACATCGTCAACATGGCATCCTGGCAACCTGGCATCCTGCCTGTCCTGGGTGAAATTCTGTGTGCGTTTGTGTTGCTTTTTTGGGGTTAGCCAGTGACATTCCCAACCGGTTGAGGGCTGGTGTGGCTGTGGGCCGGGACGGACCGGGTCCGGGCTGGGGAAAATGTGAAAATTCAGTTATGAATTCATTTCGAATTGAGGTAACATGATTACCGCTATGATGATGCTCTTCCGCTTCAACATCGTCAATATATTTCGCTTGAGCTGTGTTTATTTACGTGCCCTGCTTGTCGACAGTTTGCCCAACAGGGGTGGTGCTGTTGCTGGTTAAGGAGCCGAGTCAGGAGCAGTAGAACGGGTGGGTGGTGGCTGGGCCAGGCTCTGGGGGGTGGAGCGCCTGAAATGAGCTTTTGCCACCCGAAGGTGGCGCTGCTCAAATAACCGAACGCCTCGTTGAATTTGTAGCTCGCAGAGACAACAAAAAACGCCGCCAACAACATTTGCGCACACAAAGAAATTGGACACAAAAAAATAAGCTTTAATATTATATAGTGCTTGAAATGCAAAGTTTTAAAGATTACCAATAAACTAACTCGCCGGTGGCCTAAAATATTTGTTAAAGTTACCGTCAAAATGGTCACATATGTAGTTCCAAATGATATTATTCCTTAATATTCCTCTTTTTTCTAGTTTTTACCTTCACCCTTAGCTCTTTTTAAGACGTAACTCCCCCCAGAAAGTATAAATACTAAATGGCAGTTTAACCATAAAAGCAGTTGTATCACTAAAGGACCTCTGTTCGGGTAGATTTTTGTTAAATCACACCCGAGTGCCCTCCGCTTTCTTCGCGTGCAACGGATGCAGATTGCTGGGGGCGGAGGGTAAGGAGGGTAAGGAGTACCGAGGGGCAGCAGCGGAGCTGGGGGGCTGGCTGGGGGTGATGTTTTCCCTGCTGTTAAGTGGGGGCGCGCGCGCATCATCTACAAAATGGCTGTCAACAACAACATGGCGTATACGCGTTATGAATACGCATTGCTTGTTTAACTCTCCCTTGTTCGCTCCCTCCTCCTGTTCCTCTGCTTCCGTCTTCGCCTCCGTCCCCGTCTCTGTCTCCGCGTTTGCCTCCTCTTCTCTTTTTGCTTTCTGCTTCCCCCCTGTAGGTGTGAGGGGGCGAACGGAAGTGACTTCGCCCCAGCGGCACTTCAAGTACTTAAAATTTCACACTTTTTTTGCCTCGGCTCCCGTCCCTCCCCCACGGCCCCCTCTGACATTTTCTTGTTTGTCTTGTTTAAAGCGGAAAACTTGCCGCAATTTAAGTTGTGTCGCACTTTTCTCTTCTCATTTCCCTCGCATTTTGCCATGAAAACGGGAAAATAGGTAAAGTTTAGATTGAGTATTTCACGCCATAGACGTACATATGATATGATTGCCACCGGCCTTTTGCTGTGAAATTTGCGAATGGCCGGCGGTGCCATGGTTGCAGGTGATTCATAAGGCAACGCTGCGATCCTTTTTTCACCTTTTTTTCACTGCTTGCCCCAGGACTTTTGCAAATTTTAAAGCTGGGCGCCTGCATTTTTGCACATCATTTGGCCAATGCAGATGCTGCAACTTATCACAGGCAAAACAGCAACAGCAGCTTCGCCCCCCCGAAAAATTGCGTAATGCCAAAAATAAGCAAAACATAAACCCAAAAGCATACAATCCCACTCATGCATGCGAGCTTGCACACACGTATATAACGTATATTTGCGATGGCATGCAAAAAGTAAATAAATATGCTAATAAATTTTTCAAAATAAATCTGTAATAGATAGCAGATATGCGAGAGGCATGCTACCAAAATAGCCAACGACAACTAAATGCACTGCCCCGCCCTGGTCCCCCTACACACACACACACACACGCCTCCCCTTGCCACCCATTTTCCGGACTATTTTGCAGTGTAACCAAGCAACATGGTAAAAGTTTTTAATCCACGTTTGGAAAAATTTTTCACACAAATATTTACACAACTCTTCGCTCTAACGATTTGCGCAAACACGGGACACACACGCACACTTGGGGATGCGCACTCACACTCGCACCCACACCCACACCCACACGTGTGCAATTTTGGATGCCGATAAGCACACAGAGACAGTCGCACACACACACACACACACACAATCGCACAGTCAGACAGACATTTTAATGTTTGTAAAGCTTTTAAATGCTCCACACACACAAATTTTTGGCTCCACTTTTGTTTTTATACCCGGTTCGTGCGGCGAACAAGGGTGTATGAAGTTTGTGCGAAAGTATGTGACAAGGTGAAGGAAGTACGAGTACAATTACCCCTGATCAGCATCCATAGCCGCGTTGATCTAGCGCTTTTCGTCTGTCCGTATGTCCGTACGTTGTCCGTAAAAACATCTACTTTTCGTAGTCCAAGGAAACCTTTTTTTAATAAAGAAATCTACATGATAGATTGGCAGATATGTACCCCATCTTCGAGGAAAAACTTAGCTGATATAGATCTCCCCCCTGTGAGCTTGGCCCACGGTACGGATACGTAATGCCCGAACCGGTAACGGGTATTTTCAGTCGACTATTACCGTTACCACTTGCTCCTTCTTCCTTCTGCTTTTCCTGCATGCGCTGGTGGGAGAAACAAATGGCAAAACAAATAATAAAGCAAAGCAAAATAAATAAATGAAAAATGAGAAAATTTTTTAATAAGAATTTTGCTTTTGCGATATTTTTAGAATGACAAAGGGGGATGAGGGTCGGGAGGGCTGCCAAAGGAAAATCTCTTGTTGATTCTCATTTTTGCTGTTTGTCTGCTAAACACAAAACAAACATAAGGCAGTGTTTGAACAGCGGGGCAGGGGGGGCAATCGGAAACGGCGCCCACTTCCGCCTAAACAACAACATTCGTTCGAGCATCCGGAAAAAGTCAAACAATCGGGCAGTTCAAGTGAAAAATTGCACAATTTTTTGCTCAGCCAAATGCTAATCATTCGGTAAATTATTAAAGAAAAATTTGCGCCTGACATCTCCCTAGAATATTTAAAATGAAAACAGAAAACGGTGGCTAAAAAATTTGCTTAGAGCGATGCCAACTCCAGCGACACTAAAACATATTAAATATGCCATCAAACATGCAGGAATGGCAACCATTAAGTGGATCGGATATACTGGGTATATATGTACATATGCCCGAATGTATATAGTACTACTATATAAAGTAATATCCGCACATATAGACATTATATTTATGGGATTGAGTGTGCGTGTGTGCCGTCGGTTTGTAAATAAATGATGAAATTTTTATTGGTTGTTTGGAATTGTCTTTGGCCGGATTTTGATTGTTTTTTCGTTTTTGTTTGGCTATATGGATGGGTGGGTGTCTGTGCTGTTTTCTGTTTTCTGTTTTCTGATTTCTGTCGATCTAAGCGCATTTTGTGTTTGTGGTTTTCTGATTTTTGCTGAATTTCACCAACGTGCTGCTCTGTGTGCCTAGCAACAACAACAACAATAACAACAGACAATGAATATTCATATTCGCATTCGCATTGGATTGTAATAAAAGCAAAATCAACACAAAAATCGTAATAAAATCAAAGCAAACAATGCCAGTGAGCGGGTGGCTCATATCTGTGCCTGTGACAATGTCCGTGCCCGTTTCCCCGTTGCCTGGCTCCCCAATGTTCATAAATAAATGCTGTGTATCCTGGCAGTATCCTGTGGGCCATTGTCCCTTTTTGTGTGTTTGCCCAGGCGACGCCATATTTAATAACATATCAATGACTATTTTATTTCGGCAGCAAAGGGTCGGTCGCTCGACAAATAAAAATCATTTACAATCGAGGTTGGGACATTTGGGCCGCGATTGTTTCCCCAAAATTGCCTAAAAGAATTTTAAATTTATCTCGCAACAGCAGGCAAAAAGCTAATGTTGGCCATCCTCTCTGAATTTTTAAATTAACAGTGTTGAACAAAAATTTAAGTCTCTTCGTAGGGGTTTCAAAGCCCCCCGGTTCTTAGTTTACATTGAAATTGTAGATGCAGATAGATTCGGGTTCTACCAATGTTCTATCCAAATTTAGTGACTCTAGCGTTAAAACTGTGGACGCCACAGAATTTCGTGGTTTGCCGGGGTGCAGGGGGAGTTAGCCAAGTTTTAAGATAAACTTATGCTAAACGGGTATCACAAAATTCGAAATATGGAATTAATTTTTCTCTATCTATTATAGTCTCCAAAATCTAGGCGATCAAACGGACATACGGACAGACGGACGAACGAACGGACAGAAAGATAAATATACTTTATGGGTAAGGAAAAGCTTATCTGTAATATACATGCGTACGAATTCTGGTTCTATTTAGGAATCGGGTAAAAAAACTAAGGCATTTGGAAGATAAAATCTTGAAAATCGCGCGGAACGGTGGCAAACCACTTGCCATACTTCCAGATGCTCTTTCTGGGCGAGTTTGGCCCTTTCAGAGCCGGATTAACCCCTTGACGGCCACTAATTGCTGGGGCCAAAAGCGTTACGCCTAATTGCACGATAATTTAGCATCGTTTTGGTGTGGATCTCAGAGCCAAAACACGCGCAGGCACTATCTATAGATGTTGCATGTTCCTGGAAAATCGAAATCTTGAATTGACCGCCGAGCATAAAGCGTTTAAATGAAGCGTGCCGCTGCTGAATTTCAGCTTATTTAATGCAAATGAGGCGACCCAATCCGCCAGCTTGCAGCATGCAGCTTGCCACATCCAGCGTGTGTGCGAGTGTGTGACAGGCATGTTGACGGCGCCTGATAGTCATCCCCCCGCCCAGGCCCCCGCCCAGGCAAGTTTCCCCCACTGATTTCGGTCTTGTGCAAGGGGTTTCACATGCTATCCATTCTGTTCCCCTTTTTTTTCGAGAGAATAGGTATCCCTGTTTATTATGAATGGATCTAGGGTATCTGCGTGGTCTTGAGTGATTTGCAAGGCACTTTAATTTATTTTTTAGTTGCAATCTAGTCCAATCTATCTCCGCAGACATCCCAAAAGGTGGGGCTACGTGGGCAGCTGCTGCTATTCTGCTTTTCCTGCTTTTTGTGCTCGTAATGTTTTTGGTGTCGACGACACGTGCTTGCCTTATTTGGATTTCAGTTTTCTGCTCTCGGTTTTCTGTTTTCTGTTTTCGGGGAGTAGACAGATTGAAGACGCAAGACAGCTTTATTACACAAGTTATGAGCGAAGTGCCTGCGTCAGCATCTGCATCTGAAACTGCACATGAAACTGCAACTGCAACTGCAACTGCGACGGCGACAGCGACAGCGAATGCATGTCAGTGGGTGGGCTGTCTAGATGGATGTGGTGTGCGTGTGGGATTTCAGATACCAGAATAGTGCTTCGTCCCATCCATCCCAGCCGGTTAGATTCGATCAATATTGAAATGAATGCAAATTACAAAAACATCTCATTGATGGCGGAGCCCGGGCCAAAGCAGATGCCTAGACTCGCTCTAAGCTCGACGGGAAATTTATCGTAAGGCATAAGGTAGATGAAAGCGTAATTGTTTAAGCTCTATGCCACCAGAAGTGGTTCGATATTGATTGCCTGGCGAACATACGTAGTTGGNGCGTAATTGTTTAAGCTCTATGCCACCAGAAGTGGTTCGATATTGATTGCCTGGCGAACATATGTACGTAGTTGGTGGTTTTAGCGAGGTATTCCTTAAAGTTCTATCTGGTAATTCTACCACCCTGCTCGTTTTCAACGTTTGCAGCTGAGGCTACGATTTGCCACGGACACTAGACGTATGACCATTGCATGCCACACGGGTTACCAAATGTTATTTCTAGTTTTCTTGGTCACTTTTCGTTTTGGCTTCGTTTTCGTGGCCCCAGTGCCATCGAGCGTATCGAATGCAAAGTGACAGTTGAGCAAGTTGCGAACATTTTGTTTCGGTTATCGGCCCAGCTTTTTCTCTGCTTTTGGGGGGGTTGTTACGGCGGGGGAAAGGTGTCAAAGTGACAAGGCCTTAATACTTTTTCGTAACAATTTTCCGACGTTACGGTTTTGGGTGTCATTTGGCTCGCAAGAGGGGGAAGGCGACGCAAGAGCCTTGCGTGCCGCATGCACGTCCTTCTACCTCCCCACCCTGCCCCTATCGACGATCGCATTTCGGACCACATATCGAGCTTATCAAATATTAACACATTTCCAAGCGCTGACACACGAGGCCCCCCTTTGACCCCTCCGTCTGGGGCGGCCACGCATGCGCCGGCTTCCGCTGTTACGTTGCATGTTCGTGAGGCCCCCTCTTGGATGTTTTGCTCCACCTCTGACACAGGGACACATGCACGCTGCCTATACCATAAATCTTAGGGTAAAAATGGTGTATTAGGTTTGTGGAAGTGTATGTAACAGGGAGAAGGAGGATTTTCTTGATCGAGATCAACAATAGAGTTGATCTAGTCATGTCCGTTTGTCCGTCTGTCCGTCTGTAGGTATGAACACGTCGTTCTTCGAGACGGTAAGAGCTAGAGACATAATTCGTTTTGTTTTAGGTGCATTTCGTATACATGATGAATATGTTTATATTGCATTTTAGCCACGTCCTCTTCGGCCTCTGAAATTTAAAAATATCTATAATTTCTCCTGTTTATTGGTTATATCTCCGAATTGGTTAGAGCAAGAGATATAATCTTAAGTCTTGCAGTTAAAATATATTAATATCTAGCTATCTGGAAAGTTTTATAAAGATTGGACAATAAATAATGAGGATACGGCCTTTGCCAATGTGAATGCCTGGTGGAAAAAGACACATGGTATCTTGTTGTCGGCTGCAGCGTTTCGGCTTGTTTTCAGCAGCTGTAACTGCTTATAGCTGTTTTGAGGCTTACCAAGTCCAAGAAACCCTAAAAAACTGATCAATATTTGGGGTATAGATTGGTTTCTTTCATGACCTTCATGTATCGACGCGTCGAAAATATTCATATCCAGGAATCTATTGTTTTTCAAATGCAAATTAGGACTTATTTGTTTTCTCTGTATTTATATGCGTCGCGAACTTGGCGTGAAATGACATTGCGTGCTCGTCACTTCTTTTGGCCAAGAAAAGGGGCCAGTAAACTACAAAAAGAGACCTCTGGCAGGCCCAAACGGTAGCATTGCATGTGTGGATTCGGATGAGGATTTCGATGTGGATGTGGACGCGGGAATGGGTACGGAACATGCGCCCATACATCACCGTACCGGTCCAAATGGACGAGCACTACGGGGGTTACGAGGGGAGCTACAACATATCTAGGAAAGTTTTAGGGACTTTTGGATGGTATACAAATTACCTTAAGTGCTTACAAAATCTCTTCCCAAAGCGCCGAGCTTGATATTTACATTTTTTGGACTAATCATAGAGCTACTAATTCTGTCGTCACCAAGTTGCGAGCCCTGAAAAGGGGAAGGGAGGCGAAATGTAAACTTTCCGGAGTCGGGAACTTTTCGGTCGAACCTCCTCGGGCGCTCGACCACTTAACTGAACTAATAAGCTGGGTGTGCGCTGTGTGTGCGCTGTGTGTGCAGCTTTGTTTGGCATTTTGCAGTTGCATCGTTTTAATGACAAAACACGGAGCCATTTCTCAGGGGCAGTGGCAAGTGGCAGATACTCGTACTCGTACTCGTACCTCCCCCCAACCGCTGGGAAAACGAGGGAAAAGAAAGAAAAACCCCCACCAGCTGGCGGCAAAGTGTCAGCGTTGTGTCGAAAGCGGAATCCTTTTCCGTCCTACTCCTTTTCTGACACTTGCCAGACACAAAAACGGACACGGACACGAATCCGGGGACGGGGACGGGGACGGACGGACACTGGAAATTGGAGTAGGTTTGCGTGTCAGCACCAGTAGCTGGCCCTTTTCCTCGACGTGTCTGCCGTACATCCATCGGATGTTCACTGTCTTTTTTGGGGACTCCTTACCCAGGCCGAAGTATTGAATTTTTACAGCAACTCTAAAGTTGTAGTACCTACTCGTAGTTTTTTTGGTAATCCCCTTGACCTTGTGCCTGAAATGTTAGCCCAAATGACTTTGCGATCTAATCAATTTACAGTGTTATCGTTTCGTTTTTTAATTCGCTTACTTAGGGTATTCAACGGTTCGTTGAATCTGCAACGAACCCGCCCAATTTCACCCTTTTTCGTTTTCAATTTCCTAGCCCTTTGTTTCGAGTTGCTGAGCTGTTTTTCGACAGCTTCAAATCAAACATCGTCGCTGTGGCTGTCATTGCGTGGCACGCACGCACCACCGCACCACCGTACCACCGCTCGTCCTCCCAGTCCTCCCAGTCGTCCCAGTCGTCCCTCGTCTGCCACAACCCAACCCCTTTGTGGCAGCACACCTCCCGCAGCACCTGTGACTCACATGCCGATAATTGTGGACTCGTAATTGTCTCAGGTTTTCGACGAAAATTGAGTCATTAGACGGCGCTCATGGAGGCAATCAGGCAAACAATAGCAAACCATAACAAACATCTGAGAACAAGCATAAGCAGGCAGGCAACCACAATTAAGGCATTGAGAGTTGTCTTCGGTAGTTTGATGTCGAAAGGCAATTAAGCCTTTTTGGCTTTCACGATCACCTGATCGATCGCATAACCTGTTTGGTGTTTCTTAGCAAGTTAGCCATACACAACACTCTTTAAAGTTGGCCCCAAGTTCGGCTCAGCTTGGCTCTGGGCTTGCCGCAGCTGCCTTATAAATGATCTGTGTGCCGGCCATCTGGAAACAAGCCAGCAAGTGCCCAGCCTCGAGGACATCGCCCAAGACACGCGTGTCCTGGCCGGAAAGCCCAGAAGCATTTATCAGAACTACAACGACAGTTACAGTTGCAGCAGCAGCAGCAGCAACATTGCAATTACCACAAGTTTGCCGCCCGAAATGCCTGAAATTCCCGAAATGCTGGACATGAGTGATGATGAATGAGTGCCAGTTTTAGGGGGGGGAAAACCATGCGAGCATTTCGACCCGGGCACACAAACATTTCGCTGCGGACCCGCCCCCTTTTCGCTCACCGGTCTAAATGCCATTTAATGTTAACAAATTCATTTTTGGCGACAAACGGAAACGGAAACAACGCAGAGAGAAAATTCCCCCACTCGAAACAAAACGGCACAGTGGCTGCGAATCGGGGAAAGCCAGTGAAAAGCATATCTGCTGAACTCAATTCTCTACCTGAAGGGCAATCTTGAATTGTACGATTAGTGATTGTAATTGTAAAGGAAGTTTGTTCTATTGATTCCCTATGGTTGTGTAGATATTCGTTCCACTGTGCGGCTGCTGCAGCAAATAACAGCCATGGCGTCTTCACGTCCATCACTCAGAATCCCTGACCCCTGACCCCTGTGCGCTCCCCTCGTCGGCCAGGCTGCCCATTGCCAACTGCCAACTGATAAACGAACGTCACACGTCAGGACTTTGGGCAGTTTGCAGGACGGCCGCAGTTTGGCCGTTCGCAGGACCCAACCGAAGCTCGTCCTGGGTCGACGCTTTTGTGGATTGATGGCCCTGGACAGATTGAACCCCACACTCGCACACACATTTGAAGGTGCTCGCACTGGCACTAGCACTCGCCCAGATACATGGCCAGAGATACGGATTCGGATACTCGGCCTCTGCCGGCTGATGGACATTTAATATGCGTTTTAGACAAGCCACTAGTGCGAGTGCAAAACATCACAGGGCCACGCAGCTGAAGGTACAGTGGAGCCCCGTGCTACACTTCTGGCAAATTGGACAACCAAAAGTGATATACCTTTTCGGGAAACTCGTTTGTCAAGCTATCATTTTCTTTAACCTAACCATATATCGTTCCAACAAATTTGGTGACATCTAGAGTATTACACTAAGCCGCTTTAACTTTTCGGAGATTCGTAGATCATTCTATAGACATATAACATCATAACATCATATAACATCATCAATCTTCTGATGTATTTCCCAAAGATGCTACAAATTTTCGGGGAATCTATCATATTTTATGACCCCACAACATAGTTGCCAAGACGTCACAGAACATCATGGTTACGTTGGGGTTTTTTGGGACGTCTAGAGTATTTTGTATTTATCATTCTTATAAAGTATTGCCCTTAAAATGCTACAACTTTTTGGGGAATCTATCATCTTCTATATACCCACAACACAGCTGCCAAGAAGGCATATAGTAGAACATCATTGTTATGATTTTTAGGACCTCTAGAGCATCTTGGATTTATCATTCCTATAATGCATTTCCCTAAGCTCTTATGGAAGATATTTTTCACTGTGGGGGTTTCACTGTGACGGCAGTATCTCTGCGAGCGTGTGCATCTGTGTCTTCTATGCTCGTGTCCATGGCCATGTCCATGTCCATTTCCATGTCCGAGTGCGTGCCCGTTTTGCAACGCCTGCAGATGTGGATATATGTACATATAGTACGAGGAGTCGTCGTATAGTCGTGTAGAGTCGTATGTGCATACGAGTATGCTGGACGTATCGTATCGCTCGAGTGTGTTCGCATGTTCTACGGCGAGTATGCGAGTATGCGAGTGTGTGGCGATTTGATGGCGAGCACGAAATTCGTCATGGTCACAGTTGTTCTTGTTGTTGCTGATGTTGCATGCAACAGCACCACCACCAACAGCAGCAACAGCAACAACAGCAACAACAACAAGAGCAAAAACAGTGTGTGGCATTGTTTTGCATTAAATGCTATCTACGATGCCGTGTCCGAGCCCCCACCATCCATCGTCCTCCTCCGCCTGCTCGTCCCCGAAAGGACCATTGTTCGTCGTCGTGTTTTCGGGCTTGTGGTCGAAGGTGTGAATGCGCGCACATGTGTCGAACAAAAGGCACTGACTTCCGAGCCAACCAACCACCTATCCACCCATCCACCCAATCACCCAACCACCCGACCATCCAGCCACCCACCCACCTGCCCAGCAATGCACCTCCCCAGGACAGCACGCAGAAGGGAAGTTCGTCCTCGCATGTCCTGGGCATTAATAATGTGTTGTGCCGATATTAGCCACGCATATTAACTTGGCTCGCCGCCAGTTGAGCTTCCTGTGAGTGGTGTCTCGTGTGCAGTGTTCGAGCGGAGCGATTAAAGACGCGGCTAATGGTCACGAACCTCTCGACCCAGAATGCCTCAAACAATAGTATGATGCGTGCCGAGTAATCGAAGAATAGTCATTGAAATCTACAAGGAAATTCAAGTTTGGGGGAGATTTTGTAACGATTTTCAAGTGCCATCGATTAAGATTTAGATAGAGATAAAAAAACTGACTTTATAAGCATTTCAAGGTCGGAAATTCAGAAATAAACTTCACATTTTGAGCCCAGCAATGGTTAAAAAGTTCAATTAGAACTATAACCTTGCATGATATCTTAACATATGACCCACTTGACCCATTTCGGACATCCAAAGTCCAAGATCTTTGTCTAGAACTAAGACGGATCCAAAAACTCTTTTTAATGGGCTATTCTTACTATTTGGAATCTATCAATGGATGGAAGATTAATTCCAGAGAAGTAGAACTATATTTGTCGAATGCCTTGCAGGATAACTGAAAATATAACCATCTTGACCCATTTCGGAGGTCTAACGTTAAGAACTAAAGACGGATAAGATGAGATTTTCAAAACCTTGTCATGGCGGGAATTGAAGAACTCTTTCTGATGGGCTATACTTTAGATTTTGAACACAGCAATGGATGATAAATTCCATAAAAAGTATAGTTTCGAATGCCTTGCAGGATAACTGAAAATATAACCCACGTGACCCATTTCGCAGAACTACAATTCGAGGTCTAAAATCCAGAACTAAGACCGATTAGTGGAGATTTTTATACTCTTTTTGATGGTCTTGATGGATGATACCAAAGAATATATTTTGGAATGCCTGAAAATAAAACCCATTTGGCCCATTTCGAAGCGAAACACAGATTTGTTTAAATTTTTTTATTTTATGTATATTTTTTCTCATCAAATGTTTCTTTCATCTCCATTTTTGTTTGTTTGCTCTTCATCTTTTTGTCCATGCTCAATTTATTTTTGTTTTTATTTGGGGTTTGTTAACAATTTGTGTTTATTTTTATATCTTTTTTTTCGCATACTTTTGGCGAAATGTGTGTGTGTGCCTCATTTAGCCGGTTTTCCTTCAATCAGCGATCTCTGTGTTGCCTCCGGGCACTTGTCAAATTTGCCTTGATTTTCCGCATTTTCATTGTTTATCCGCTTGATGGATATAAGGATTTATTTCTCTGCTGTTGTAGTTGTTGTTTCCGTTGCTGTTGTTGTTGTTGTTGTTGTTGTGTATGCATCAATTAATAAACTTACTCATTATGCTAACACTAAATACTTTTTACAATAATAATAATAATAATAATAATTCGAGCTCGAATCATCATAATAATAATAATATCAATTGAAAACGCAAAATTGTTAGCTTGGGGAATTTTCTTTAGTCGTTTTTTTGTGTGTTTCTTTTGTTTTTTTTTTGTTTTTATTTTGTTTTATTTCGCTTGCTATATCATTATAATTGGAAATTTATATATTTATGCTCATATACTTTTATATGGGTATATGTGTAATTTTGTTTAGGTGTTATCCTTTTCTAGGTTTACATTTAGTGTTTGCATTTCTGCCATGCCTTCTCTACTTCTTTCCCATCCTTCCTTCTTTCCTTCCCTCCTTCCTTCGTCCTTTCTTCGTTCTACTTCTCCTCGTTCTCCTACCTTATACACGATTCGGTTTTTATCCATTTTGTTTATAATAAATTACGTTCACTTACGCACTAAGACCACAAAAAAAAAAAAAAATAGTTTAGTTTGCTATGTGTGTTTGTTGTTGGTTTCCCGTATTCTGTATTCTGTGTCGGCGTGTGCTACTGCATATAGCTTTTGCATACATGAAGATATAGATATATACTTGTTTATATATATGCCGCGTGTGTATATATGTATATATCTTAGGATCTAGGCGAACTACACAAGTACATGTCTAGTTACGTTTATGTTGTTAGACAACGATTATAATATATTCCATATTTATATTTATAATTGTAATAATATATATAAAAAAAAATTTCTCTTCATCAGAAAATTCAGGCAAAAAATAAACAGTTTTTAGATTTACGAATAAAATGTGCTAATTTACAAAAAAAAATTCTCTTTATGCTGTTCTTCGTTATTTTTTGTTTTTTTTTTTTAGTTTTAGTTTTAGTCTACAGATTTGCATTTGTTTTTTTTTCTTCGTATTTATACACTGATACACATAAATAGTTTGCAATTGTTGGTTTTTTTTTGTTTACAAATTACAGACAAGACGTTTACTGGTTTAATGTAATATTTTTGTTTTCTCATAGATTTGTTTTTGTTTGTTTTTTTTTGCATATATTTTTTTTTGCTCTTTATTTGTTAAAAAAATTGTTTACTATGTGCAGCGCCCATGTATTTGTTTATATTAGGTTTTTTTACATTTAGAGAGATTTGCTTCTTTGTCTATTTTTTGTGTTTTTTGTGTTGGGTAGTGTAGTGTTGTGTTGGGGGGTGTTGGGGGGGGTGTTCACGTATGTTTCAATTTACAAATATTTTGGCGCCGAATTGAAGTACGAAAAAATAGCACAGTTGTTAAAATAATAATAATAAAGTTTAACAAAAACAAAACCAAGCAGCTGGGCGAGAGCGACAGAGAGGGCCGCGAGCTGTCGGCAGGGTGTGAGCGGGAGGGAGTGCAGCCGAGAGCATGGCCGGGGGCTGGGCGGGCTTAGCCGGGAGAGCGAGAGCGAGAGCGCGCAGCTAGCTGTCTCGCTCCAAAACACCGCCAGACAACTGCTCGCCAGTTGACCGCGTGCGTTGGAGCAGGACGGCAGCAGTAGCGAGCATGATGATGATGGGGGCGGCCACCTCTGTCGCTGTCGCTGTCGCTGTCTCTGCCTCTGCTGCTGCCTCTGTCTCTGCTGCTGCTGCTGCTGCTGCTGATGTCGCGTTACGTTACTCTCTGTCGCCACTCTCTGGCTCCCTCTCTCGATCCCTCTCCCACCAGAGGTCCTTGAGGAGCAGCAGCCGCGTTGCCAACTGTTTCGTATATTACCAAACGAGCCCTTCATTTTGCATATTCTGCGGTTCGCTGAAATTCGCCGAGCTCATGAATTCCGGTGAGTTGGTGCGGGGGCCATTTTGTTGCTGTTGCTGCTGCTGCTGCTGTTGCTGCTGCGTCTGGTTCGCCGCTTGTTGCGCATTCTGCTGCGCCACTTGCTGCTGCTGCTGTTGCACGGCCGCCTGTTGCTGCGCCGCGGCGGCGGCCATCAAGTGCTCGGCGCTCGGCGGCGGCGGCGGTGGTGGCGGCGGTCCCACGGCCGATTGCAGCTGCATCGGCGGTCCGCCCGGCTGGCCCAGGAACGTGGACTCCGGCGTCAGCCCGAACTCGTTCACCATCGGAATCGGCCCGCTGTGGTCCATGGGTCCACCTGTTGGGGGAAGAGCAGGGGTTCGGAGTTAGTACCGGGTATTTATGGTGTATTTAAACATTACTTTCTGTCTTTAAATCGATTTTAATGGTGTGAATCCAAGGTTCTATACAGGAATTCAAAGTTAGTACCGGGTATTTATGGCTCATTCAGTTGCTAACTGAGTACCGTGTATCTAATACTCTTATTTGAGCATTAAAACTATTTCAATTGGGTAAATCCAAGGTAGTGAACAGGAATTCGAAGATAGTACCAGGTATTTACGCTTTATTCTCTTAGTAACTGAGTACCGGGTGTCTGCAGGTCCTATTTGGGCATTACTTTGTGCCTCTAAAACTATTTAAAAGGTGTGAATCCAAGGTTCTAAACGGGGATTCAATGTTAGTACCGGGTATTTATGGCTTATTCAGTTGCTAACTGAGTACCGGGTATCTAATAGTCTTATTTAAGCATTACTGTATGCCTTTAAATCGATTTAAATGGTATGAATCCAAGGTTCTTTACAGGAATTCAAAGTTAGTACCGGGTAATTATGGTTTATTTAGTTGCTACAAGTTCTATTTGAGCATTACTTAGTTCCTTTAAATCGATTTAAATCAATGAAAACAATGCAAACATATTTAACGACAGAAAATATTCCCAATAAGGTAATGTTTTCAATGCCAAACCCAAGTCAACAAACAACCTTCAAAATCGGGTGGAGACTGCGTATGAGTGATGAGCTTTTAATGTGGCGTATGAGTAATATTCTGGCAAATATGTAATGCCAATTTGTAGCCCCCAGGATTGTTTACTTTGGAAATTTGTCATGCAAAACCAGGGCAGTTTTTTACTTACCGGGCGCATTGAAGGGCATGGGTCCGCCGGGATGGCCGGGAAAGTAGGGACCGTCGTGCGGGTGGAAGGGACCGCCGTAGCCGAACTCGAACTTGGCGTCCGCCGCGAAGTAGGGAAATCCGGGCCCGTCATCCAGGCCGCCGGGCGAGAGGTTCATCGGGAAGCCGCGCATCTTGCGGGCGCCTCCGAAAAACGGCGGCCTTCCCATGCTGGTGATCTGCTTCATGCGGCGCTCCTTCGATCGTTTGTTTTGGAACCACACCTGCAAAGATTAGGAATAGCCGGGCATAAGCATGGGAAGTTCAAGCTTGAAGGTCCTACTAACGCATCCTTTCGTTTGGATTGGAATCGCGCAGGTGATTAATTTCCGGGGCTATATTTGCATTTCCCGAGAGGTTGGGGAGGCATCGGATCTGCGCTGTCTGCGAATCGCTTGATTTTATTTATTATCCCGGTTTTTTTGTCTTTTTTTTGTATTTTTTTTTGTATTTTTTTTATCGTGTGTCTCGAACGGGAACTTCGTATTTTTTGTGTCTTGTGGACGCGGTTTATGGAGGCGCATGTCTAATTGTTGTTGCTGGTTGCCCGGTGCTTGAGAATCGGTTTTTTCCTGCATTGATGCTACCGCCGCACCGGGCGGCCGTCGCAAAATTAGTCCCATTCCCCATTACTGAACCCATTCCCCACAAACCAAAAGCCAACAGCCAACAGCCAACAGCCATCCAGGCAGCCTTCGGGAGGAACTAAAGCTTAAAGACGCGTCTTTGCAGACTCCGCTGCCGTTGCTGCCATTTTACGACGTTCTGCTTGCCAGCAAAATGAAAATACAAAAAAAAAAAAACAAAAACTCAGCAAAGAACTGAACTGAGGGAAATTAAACAGAACCTTTGGGATTCTGGTTTCTCTGTTCGCGACAGAAGAGGAAGAAAATGGGCTTTTTATTCCCGTTTTTGATCAAAGCAAAGCTGCATATTCCTCAAAGCTCCAAGCGAACTGAGTAACGGGTATTCACAGTCGAGACGGTCCCACTGGCTTTGGGCTGCTCTCTGCATTTTGTATTTTGATGTTACGGGTGCTCCAGAAGCCCCGTGCCCAGCATGCAAAGTTATAAAATAAAAACATATTTCAAAAGTTTTAGTGGCACCTTTCGGGACTTCGGGACCGATCCTTTTGTCTCTCGTTTGTTGTTTCCCATCCGTTTATTCTTTCGTCCGCGTCCGCGTCCGGGGCCTGGCCTGGCCTGGCCTGGCTCCTTTTAATATTCATATCTGGGACGCTCTTTTAATGATCTGCTGCAACTTTTTTGATTTTCTCCTGGTTTTTTATATATTTTTCTCAATGAAACTTTATGATTTATGTCTTTGCGCTCCGGTCTGCTCCGTTCGCTCTGGTTTCGCCCTGCCCTGGCAAATAGTTTCCGATGAATCGGGCTTAGATTTTGGTGAATATTATTCGGGTTTTGCTGCAGCTGTTGGCCAATTTAAGCGTGAATTTTAATGATGAGCGCCAAAACTGATTCTGCAGTTCATTTGAATTTATGAACTTGACCGGGAACGACGGCTAGACGTGCATATTGGCGAAAAAAGCGCAGAATTTCGCATAAACTGCTGCCGGGGCCCTTCGTATTTCGCATTTCGCATTTCGCATTTCACATTTATAAACTGACACATTTGGCGGCGCAGCGAATTTCGCTAGAAAAGCCTTTTTTTTTTGGGCCCTGAGAAGCGGGGACGGAGGAAAGCTTATAACATACACACTCGCGGATAATTTGCCTGTGCTTGGGTCTTTTTGTCGGCGCGCAGGATGCACACAAAAGGAAGTAACATGCTGTGCATAGTTGGGTCTCATCATCATGCCCAGGAAGATGTTTGGCCAGCCCGCAGCCCGCAGCCCGCAGCCCGGTTAATGGCCCAGCCTGTGACGTCGGGAACAAATTGCCCGATCTCTGTGGAGCGTGTGACTTTATGGGAGCCGACAAAATACCCGTAATTCAGGCAGAAATATTAAAATTTAGGGGCAACAAAAACCAAAAAAAAACAGCCAGAAATTGCGTTCAAATAGGCAAACAAAGCGGAAAGGATCGTGGGCAGGAGGCGGCTAAGCCGACACCGCATTTCAATTACACCACGTGCGCACTGTATGGGCGCCAATGAATAAAAGGTGCGCACTTTTTACAAAGTAAAACCGGGAGTTCGGAGTCCGGAGTCCGGAGTCCGGACCCCCCTTTCGCAATATTTTTCCGTGTTTGCCTCTGCGGGCCCTGCGGTCACATAATTTTTCATTTTCATATGCGCACCAAACAAAGGAAAACAACAATAATCAAAGGGCAGGGCACGGGCACGGGCACGGGGTTCGGGATTGGAAAAGGTATTGGGTTTGGGATTGGGATTGGGATTGGAATTGGGATTGGGGAGCAGGGCAAACTAATATATGCATTTACAATAGTTTTGCATTTTTTGCAGCTCCTGCCGCTGCTGCAGTTGGTTTAGTTGGGTTCGTTTCCCATTTCTTTGTGTTGTGTTGTGTTGTGTTGCGTTGTGTGGTGTTTTATTTCCTTCGTTCCTGTTTTTTTGCCCCATTGTTTTGTTACGTCCACAAAGAAAAACAGCAACAAATGGCAAATGGCAAATGGAGAGCAACAAAACGGGTACACTACACACAATGCAACCACAAGAGCGGTTGGCAACAAAAAATGAAAATAAAAAAAGAGAAAAAAAATGGCAGAGAAAAAAATACACAGAAATAAACAAAAAATGCCAATTGCATGTGGGCGTCGTCTCCATCAAGCACACAGAGAGAAAAGGGGGGTAGAGGGTGGGCCCAACGCCTTTTGTTTGTCCTGCTGGAATCCCATTATGCAAGCTCTTTGACATTTAAGGCTCCAGTGGAAAAGGGAAAACACATAAGGAAAATATACAAAGCTGCCGTCGCATAGTTCGCCAAATTACTCAACAATTTTTAACAGATTTTTCATGTAATTTCCATATCCAATATTTTTTGTGCATTTCAGTGCCAAGCTCGCAACAAAAATTCCACAATCAAAATTGCAGTTTCCAGTTTCAGTTTGTTAGCTCGCAGCAAATGCACGTGAAAAGTTGATTTTCTTCTGTTTTCCCCATATTTTCGCGTATTTTTTTTTTTTGGTAATAAATGTGTGAAAAATATTTTCCTTTGCCATTGATTTTGTTGCCATATTTTTTGCGAGCAGCAATCTGGTCGTGTGTATTTTAATTTTAGTTCGTTTAGTCCGCCCAAAAACTTTTTGTTTCCCCAATTTTTCGCCGCTCGTTGAGGTTTTTTCGCATTTTTTTTGGCTGTTGTTCTGTATTTGTTTCGCTAACCTGCGGATATATGATATTATGATGTATCGCATCAGAATCGCATCATTTACGGTTATCATTATGGCATCGCTCGCCCAAATTGTTGGGGCAATTTTGAAAAATGTGCGGCTAATATTTTATTTCCGCACTTGGGCCGGTCAGAACATCGAAATGTTGCCGCTGCCGCTGCCGCTGCCAATTTGGAGCTTTCAACAAATTTCCGACCTGACCAAACTCAACCGGCAACTAAACGGAGTCGAGTCGAGTCGAGTTGAGTCGAACACGCGGCCAGCAACATTTGAACATTTAGTTAAATTATAGGTTAGACTCTGACATAAAAGGGCAAACAACGTAGCATAATGGGCCCATGGTAGCAATCACCAAAGGGGACTCCAAGGGGTCCAAGCGGCAACGGCAACGGCAACCGAATCCCTCACATAACAAAATGATTATTGCACCGAGTGGAGCCCAGGCACTGTAAGAAATTTCTAGGGAACTTTGGTAATCTCTAGGGCAGGCAAACTGATCTAGAAATGGTTAGGAAATTGTCTTTCCTTTTGTGTCTCTTGATCAGGATCAACAGGCGAGTCGATCGGGGCAGTTCCGTTGGTCCGTCTGTGTCTATGAACACGTTGTTCTCCGAGATGGTAAGAGCTAGAGATGTAATTCTTTTTGTTTTAGGTGAATTTAAGATATATGCAGAATGTGTATATATTGAATTTCAGTCACGCCCCTAATCGGCTCTGAAATTTTCAAATTACTATATTTTCTCCTGAATATTTGCCTATATCTCAGAAATGGTTAGAGCAAAAGATATAAATCTTTCTGCTTGCAGTTACAAATTTTAATATCTAGCTACGTGGCAAGTTTTATAAGGATTGGACCAGAAATAATGGAGATATGGTGAAAATAGCTACATGGAATCCCGACCACACCGTTTCTACTTGATTTCACTCTGCTTTTTGGCGAGTGCAGAACTGGGAGCTGTGCTGGCTGGCTCTGAGGGTTAACCAACTAAAAAACCAACCAACCCCTTGCCCTCCTCACTCCCTCCCCCCTGGATCTGCAGCATTGTGTTGGAAATTATAGCAAATTATGTTAAACGGCAGCGCGTTGGCCTCCCACCTGCCCCTCCCTCATTTTGTGCTGCGTGCTTCTTGCCCTTTTGCTGCTCATTTCAACAATTGAGAGATGAGTGCTGGAATTGGATATACTCCTACATAATAATGCCAAATCGGGGCTAAACGCAGTCGCCTCCCAAATCAAATCGAAGAACTGCCAAAAAAAAAACGACAAGGAACATCAAATTGCAGGCAAATGTGTGTCACGTTTCTGGTTGCCTTTGATTGATATGATTGGTTTGTGGTGTGATTTCGGATGCGGGCTCGGATTGGGATCCATTTGCCCGATATTACCCATTTGCGGGGCCATTGTTTGGCACGATTACGGCTGGCTACCATTTTTTCTAGCCGCTCCGCGGTTTCCTATTTTATTATTGTTATTTTTCAGCCTTTTTGGTGCGCCTTCTTGCCTGGTTATTTTGTTAAATTAGTTTGCTATGATGCGGCAAGATTTGTTTGTATTTTGTTTGGATTGCCTTTTCATGTTATTTTATTGTGGCCGCCGACGCTGCCGTAGCTGCCGCCGCTTAATTGCCAAAAACAAAGGTGCTCCCAGCACAATGGTAGCCGACGAATTTGGCCAATAACAATTTTTAACGGCTAATCAACGAGGCCATTCAGGCCGGCGCAATCGAAGCCGCAAAAACTCAACCACATCCCCGAGGGAAAATCGTGTTTGTTTTGATTTCTCTTAATTTTTCACCATATTGTAGTGTTTTCCTATGTTCGAGGATTATGTAACTTTAAGATTTCAATCCCTTCCCGACTTTTCAATTGATAAATCACAAGACCTGGCCTGGGCAACCTCGTAAATCGAAGGGGAAAATGATGCTGGTGCTGTGCCATCCTTGTTTTCTGACAGACCTCCCCCGATGAGGGTTTCTGAGCGATGATGATATGTACCTCTCTGCCTCTCCTGCCTCTACCTGTGCACTGGCCAATGATTTGCATTTATCGAGCGCCGCCTGTCACGCCCTCGGCCAAAGGAACGGCCAACATGCATATCATGTGTATCGATGACTACTGACTACAGGGAACACACAAAATAAAGACGACCGACCCGACCCTTTTGTGTTTCTGGCTTTTCCCCGCCGCCGACTCGGTGAGGCGTGAATTGGCCTCGAGTAAGAGTTAACAGATAATTAACTTCTTTGGTCTTTTTTAGTGGATCAGCATCTGTATGGCCCGCTTGTTTTGCCTCGCCCCGCGCGCCCTTTTTTCCCATAGTTTAGTAGGTGTTACTGCGGAGGAGAGCTCCTTGCATGACCCAGCACTTTTGGGCAGGTTGCGGGCCTCGATTTCGGCTTGTTTTTCGCTTCGTTTTTAGTTTTTTTCTTAGTTTTTTTGGTAGCCACGGCGCCTCAATCGAAATTAATAGCAGGCTGATGAGTTGTTGAAATTATAATGTGCCCCGGCCCCCCAAAAAAAAAAAAACAAAAACCGAAAAAGTCAGAGGCATTCGCCTTGTCACGGAGTGGAAATGGAAAAGAGAAGCAGGAGGAGGCGCCCCCGAGTTGAACTACCAATCCATGTTGAAATAAATGCGTTAAATTAGCCGCTTTTGTGGGTTCAATCTCGAGTCTGAGGCTACATAAAAAGAAATACCGATATCAAAACAATTTCCGCTCGATTAACAAAGCCCCGACGAGCTGGAGCGATCTTCTTTGACTAATTAGTTGGCCGTAAAAACAAAAACGAGAACGGGGATTCGATCTAAAAAACGAAAACTCTTCACAATGAGAGCCCGGGGTGCCCCCAAAATTTGTCAACTTCCGACGGCCGAATTCCAAATAAAAAAGCCCAGGCATATGCATATGAAAAGTATAAATCTCCGGCCGGAGATCAGGGGTTTCTCTGTTGACAAATAAACGCCTCTGCACGGCGGCGACACCGACTTGACAAATGTCCGGCTCGCATCCGCATCTGTCTCGCAGTATCTTTGTATCTCTGCGTATCTGTATCTTTGCATCGCCAATGGGCCAACCGAATAACAACCGAATAACAAAATAAAAAACATCCAAGACTGGCGCCAAGCTCAGCGCATGCCACATTAAAAATTTGTTTGGCTGCCGCTCGCGCTCCCTCGCCCGTGTGATTTCGTTTATTTGTTTATAATTTTTCAAAGCTTAAATGGAGCGAAATGGAACCGAAAGCGGAGACCCGACATAATGGTTGACCCTAGGAGACCAACACAATAAAACCCCAAGTCCCGGGCTTCTATCTCACAAGCCGAAAAAGAGTGGAACAGGTTGACTTCCCAGGCGACACAACTCTTTGGCTTTTAATGGCACACACCGAGAAAATTCCCGGTTCTAGGTTTCCAACGGATTTTTAGAATCTTTTTGGACCCTCCTTTACGACAGCCATGGGCAAGCCTTGGCTCCTTCGGCTCACAGAAATAAAAACATGTGAACGTCTCGAAACAAGTTGAAAATCTGTGCCCTTCGCTGTTTTAAAGCCTGGATAAATATTGCAGATATTGATGATGGGCAAGCCTTGGCTCCTTCGGCTCACAGAAATAAAAACATGTGAACGTCTCGAAACAAGTTGAAAATCTGTGCCCTTCGCTGTTTTAAAGCCTGGATAAATATTGCAGATATTGATGATGGGCAAGCCTTGGCTCCTTCGGCTCACAGAAATAAAAACATGTGAACGTCTCGAAACAAGTTGAAAATCTGTGCCCTTCTCTGCTTTATAAGGTTTCTAAGAACCGGCTATACAACATGGTATTTCTCGCTGTGCATCGGCGGCATGTAGGTGACCTTTTTAGGTAGTTATGTTGTTCAGATATGTCGGCCTATCAATTACACAAATGCCTTGGCTATTTTTCAGTGCTTGGGAGTGATTTGTTGAGTTTTCTCGCGTTTCCCAGGCATGAGTTATAGCCTTTTAATGTTAGATTGTTGCATTTAGGGAAGCTTTGGTTCCATCTGATTCATCTGATATAATTGTCGTTATTCTAAGATTTAATGTATACAAAATATACGCATACTTTCCACACCTATTCCCAGTTGCGTCTGGTCAAGTTGCTGGAATTATTTTGCCCGGGTTCGCTCTTCGCTTTTGTGTCAAAGTTCAGGGGACGCAAAAGACGGCGCCCCAAAGCGAGGGCCCCAGCTTGTGTCCCGTGGCGCACTCTTCCCCTTTGACCTGCCTGCCTCCCTCCCCCCTGGGTCGTCCGGCCCTGTGTCGGCAAAAGTTCTTAAGAGCTATGGTTTTTTTTGGTTTTTTTTTTCGTCTTTACTTTTTTTGTGTCATGCCCTCAGGTTTGCCTGCGGCTGCTGCTGCCGCTGCCGCTGCCGGTGCTGTTGTTGTAAAATTTATTATAAAACTCACAGCGGGCGGGCGCCCAAGAGGTTTCCCTCTAAGAGAGAGAGAGAGAGGGTAAAAATTTTCATGTTGACATCTCCAGACGTGGGGCCGGGCGATTCCCCCTGTTCCCAGGCCCACTGACGAGCCGCTGACGAACCGAGCCGCCCAAAGGCGAGCGCTTTGATGGGGATCGAGTTACTCAAAGGACAGTTTCCACAGAAATATCAGCTGGAAGCTGCCGAGCATCGGATGCTTATCTCTACACACTCCACACTCGACACTCGACACTCGATATGCTTGATATTGGGTAAAAAAAACCAAAAAAAAAATGAAGAAAAAGAGTGCCCAGGCCCCCTAATGAAGACGCCCCGAGGTGACAGCTCCAGCTCTCTCCTCCTTTTTTTTTTCCGAAACAGATTAAGATTTGTTTGGTGCCGTTTGCCACTTCAGCTCGCTGGCATTTGTCACTTTCGTTTAGCCGTGAAGAGGGACACCGAAGAGGTGTTGATTGTGTCACACTTGTCGCCTCAGAAAGTCGAAAAGCAGAGCCAGAACCCCGGACAAGAAACGAAATGCGCCGCGTAAATATCCTTTAAGTGTAACCAATGACACATCAAAGGGGCCCGAGAACCTGAATCCAAAACCAGAACCAGAACCAAAAACCAAAAACCGATTCGAATCGAGCGGGTCCCGTGCCCGTCCTGAAGTGTTCATGGGATAGGAATTTCGGGGAGAAAAGAATTCCACGGGACGGACAATGAAACAGCTGGGCAAGTAGGGAGAGGGCAGGCAACCTGTTGGAAAGGAAAGTAGGTCTCTAATGATCTCGTTGCGGTCACGCAGCGGTCCATATGCTGCGGATATCCTTGGCCGAACATCTGTTCGGCGAGGGGAAAAGGATTCCCTTCGAAAGGAGGAGTGACTCCGGCTAAGAGATCTGTCAGCGGAGAGATTCGTGATGCCACGGTGATGGCATAGTTATCAAGTGGCAGCGAAAACACTTTGGTAATCCCATCAGAATGCAGTTAACTTTACGATCTAATCCAAATCCCATTAGCCATGAAATCGCCGCACATCAAAGGGTTCCTGCCTGGCTACCAATTAGGCATCTAGAAGCGGGAATTTCCTCAATTAATTGCGCCACCGAGTGGTGTTTAGCATAAACGATATGCCCAATTTGTTGCCCGCTCTGGTTTAATCCCATTACAGGCACGTAATCCCCCAAGTTTTTCTCCATTAATCGCATCTTTGCATGTTGCCCAACACTTCCCGAGGTTCTCAGTGTTACCAGGCAGCCGCGGAATGTTTGCCAATTCTTCGCGGAATCGGTATTGTATCGTTATGTTTGCTTATGTTTGTTTTCGGCGCATTGAACTTCCGTTTTTAATGCGCCGCCACGCCCACACGGCGACTGTGTCCGCCCTCGTTTCAACATTAATTTTATTTTTATTGTATTTGGTTTTTGGTATTTGGCTTGGTTTGTTGTTTTTACCGGCCGAGCAATGAAGCGTTGCAAGGCGGGCACCGGCACCGGCGACGACGGGCAACCGACAACGTTGAAAAATCGCGTCCGACTATTTTTTATGATTTTTTCTTTGGCTTGGAGGGGCGCGGGGGGTGCGGCGGTGACCGCGTTTGCTTTAGTTTTAACATTTGCCAGTCAAAGCGCGGTTAATTTATGCCTTTTTTATGCTGATGAAACGCAGACGGGCCGCGCACCATTCCACTCAAAACTGAAAACTTAAAACTGAAAACTTCAAACCGCCTTGGAGGTCGCGATCCAAGAAAACAGTCAATGAATGAAGAGCAAATCTCGAGGGATTGCGCTTGCCATTGTGGATCAATCGATTGATTTTAGTGATCGTAATTTCTTTACCGAGAACAAGCTGAGAACAAGCCGACTAATGAAGATTTTTCAAGGGAAACAAGAGCGCTGGGGCCGCATTTCTCTTCAACTTTCACGGATCGAATTTGAATTTATTTGGTAACGCGAATGGGAGTGAGAATGGTGTTGTATGGCATCGACCGGATGCCGAAGGCCCCTGAGACTCTTGAGACTCACCTGTATGACGCGCATGGGCAGGCCGGTCTCCTTGGCCAGTTGCTCCCTGATGTGGCGTGTCGGCTTCGGCGTCTGATTGAAGGCCGTTTTGAGCACCTCCAGCTGCTTGGCCTTGATGGTGGTGCGCGGGCCGCGTCGCTTCGATCCGTTGGCATCGTCGGGACTTTTGTTCTCCGCCTGGGAATCGCCGCGTCCATCCGGATCGCCGTCCAAGGAGCCCTGTTTTGGGGGGAACAGAGAGAGAGAGAGAGAGTGCTTACACAATGCCCGGTCCTCATAATCATTTGCCAATCATTAATCAAATCGCCTGGACTGTGGCGGTAGAGCGGCGATGCCAACAAAGCCACCATTTCACGGCGCGATCATCAGAGCCGTTGAAGATCGCAATGCGTCGGCTAAATGCTCTAACTCCCAACCAAAACCTAGGCAAGATCCGAAGATCAAGCGCTTGGTGTCCACTTCACACCTGCGATCGATCGTTTGCTCTCAAGGCAGACAAGGCTGCTAATGACTTACCTGATCGGAGTCGTCATGGGTATTTTTGCTATCGGTGCTCATGCTTTGTACTGATATATCCGATGTGCCCAGGGGTCCGCCCGCGGAGTCGGGTCCATTGGGTCCCAGGACACCCAGTCCCAGGGCCGTGGCCCTCAGATGCGGCGGATCATCGTCCTCGTCGTCCTCGCTCGCCGAGCCCATCAATGAGTCTGCTGTAAGGAGCAAAGAAGAGGGCAGAACGTAAGGTTTAGCAGGGTTTACGGGGTTTCCTTGCGACAAATTACCGCACGGAGGGGGTCGCCATTGAGAGGCACTTAAAATACAATTGCAATAAATAATATTTGTGCCGGGCTAAGCCCGAAACGACGCTAGGGCTGGGCTGGACTGGGCTGGTCTGGGCTGGTCTGGGGATTTAGTGAAAGGGAAGGAGTTCCGGGACCGAGTCACGTGTCGCCATTTCATGGTCTAAGTAGCTGCTTCTGGTTGCGGGCGATTATTCCCTCGACTGGTGTTCGGGTCACGTGTCAACTGCAGTTGTATGCTCGCTCGCTGATTTCTTTATAAGTTGATTAACCCAGACCGGGGGCGGGGGTGGGGGGGAGCTGCTTTATCTCCACTCGAGCATTGCCATGCAAAATGCTGACACGCGCTGCTCCAGTCTTCTCTGGCCTTAGCTCTCCTGCGTGTGTGCCTTGCAGATAAGAGGAAAACGACGACCGAACGACCAAACGACCGAACGACCCAAAGACTGAACACGAGGAGCGTTGAAACGTGTCACTCAAACTCAAGCTCTGCCACACTGCGCCAAAGTGTGGCCATGCGCTTGGAAGATTGGAAACCTAGGATCTGCAGATATCTGCCCGCGTGCGCTGTGTTTTTCCCAGTGTTCGCTGTGGCAAATCGAAAATCTCGGCACAAACCCTCGGGGAGCACCTGACAGAAGAGCAGACGGAACAGACACACACCAACTCGTGCCCGAGAATCGAATCAGTCCCCGGGGACAGTTGCCAGAAATGAATTACACTTTATTATGCATAATCTAATCCGCACCAGATGCAACCCCGCGATCTCAAAAGCCCGCCAGAGCTCAGGGCTACATGACTGCCGCCTGGCTTTCAGGGTTCTCAGGGTTCTCAGGGTCTGAGGAGGTTTCCCGGCCGGGAAACGGTCTTGCCGGCATTTGAGAGTCCCATCTGTGGCACCTGTCACATCGACTGACTGCAGAGCAAATCTCCGGCGGACGGGGCAAAGCTTAGCGCATTTGATGGGTGCAGATGTGCAGATGTGGATGGCGCAGAGCCACAACTGCAAATGCAAATGCAAATGCCAACGCGGGGGGCTCCACGGGGGCTTGCTGCTCAAATTAGAGGCCAGCCAGCCATCCATCCGGGAAATGCATTGGGAAATGGAGAAAAATCCAAAGAGATTAGAGCTAAGAAGGCCAGTGGATTTCGAGCATATCCCATAATAACTAATAAACTGCGAGGCCATGGCTGAGTAGGTTTCCCACAAATCTCCGGCAGTGCCACATCCTTTTATTCCGCTAGAAAAACGCTAAATCCTTTCAACTTCCCACCATCTGGCCGGGCGAGGCCGAGGCCTGGGCTTGATCTTAATCGGCGAGCGCGGTCGAGTGTCCTGGTGGTCCTTCAACAATTGACCCGCAGACGGGAAAACTTCAAGTGTTTACCAGCAGCATCGCATGCCGGGGACGGCGGAGGCTTTAAAGTCCCGGACCCGGGTCCATATGGGCGCTTTAAGTTGTTGTAAACACATGTTAATAAACACGCCAAAGGTTGCGCCCAAAGGTTGCGGAGGGGAGGGTTGTCAGTACCAGTTGTGTTGTAGCAATAGCAATAGCAATAGCAATAGCAGCCCACAACCCACAACCCACTCGAGCATCACTCAAATTAACTTTGAAAACCATTCAGGAACACTTCATTTGATTGCCGGGGCAGAAAAAAGGAAAGGAAAATAGGAATTCAGGAAACCCTCCCTTGAATGCCAACACCCCCTCCTGGCCGCCCCCGGGGGCGATTGTTGTTTGTAATTGTTGTTGTATAGCAATAGCAATTATGCCATCGAGAGCAACCCCCGCAGCCGCAGCAGCAGCAGCAGCAGCCATAAAAGTTCAAACACTCATTTCGCGCGCTTAGAAAAATATTTCCAGTAACCTCGTGGCCTTCTGCTGGCAGGACTTTCTGTTTGTCGAAGGCAAACAGCCGCATCAGCATTCGCATCCACATCCGCATCCGCATCCGCATTCGCATCCGAATCCGAATCCGCAGCATCCGCGGGGGGAGGCCAAACAAGTGCACAGGACGAGATCCTTGAGAGAGCTGACAGTCGAGCAAACAGAAGGACAGGCACATAAATAAACAACAGGCGCCTGCCTGGTGGCATGAATCCATCATTGTGCAAAGTTACCCTTCGCCCTTCCCCCCTCCCCCACCCCCCTACCACTCGTGTCCTGTTTACATAGTCAAGTGCAACAGTTTCCCAAGTTTCCTCTCGAATGGATTTTCCTTTTCTTTGCTCGAAAAGCATCTCGAAAAACGGTCGAGAGGCTGTCACCTGTGTTCTATTTGTATTTGAACGGAGCTTGATGTCACCCGTTGGGACCTGGAACTAGAAGAGGTCAGGGCTCAGGAAAATCATGGCAGATTTCCGCTAGAAACCTACATTTTCCCTACAAAGCTTTGTATTCTAACTAAACTTCCTTGAGCCATAGATGGTGCACACGAAGAGCCAAAAAGCCGAAGTGCGTTCGGGCTCCCGGGGCTAGGGTTGCGCATCGCTGCTAGAGACTTTTGTGGCATTTTAAATTTCGATCACGATGTTTCCCCCGCCCGTGGAAATACACCCATTCATGTTGGATGAGTATTGAATGTATATCCATACTCGCACATAGCCATTCCCCTTTGTTCGTCACCCCAAATAGTTTTGGCAAAGCATCGAAACTACCTGTCATTGCCTCGCTCCAAGAGGGGGAGCCAGCCAGGAATCTTTTTGGGGTGAAATCGAGTGGGTGGGCGAATGGGTGGATGGGTGGGTGGTTGGAAAAACAAGAAGAAACAGCAGTGAGCCACCACCATTCGACGTAGACAAAGCGCACACACATTAATTTCGAATTAGTTTTGCATCATGTGGTTCACGATGCAGAAAAATCGACTCACTGGCGGGGGTTTCACTCCGGCGTTTTCCCATTTCCCCCTGCCCCCTCGCCTCCCCCCGCCGAGTGCAGAGCCAAAGGAAAACCCCACCAGAGCCTGGCCTCAGCTGGTTGCTTTCTTCTCGGTGGTTCCGAGTTTATGGGCAACTATTAAGTGCACAACGTAGTGCGGCATGAAAAATGCGGCATGGACGTGGAACAGATCGCTGGATTTTCTACATGAGCGCGTTCTCAAAGTCGTTCGCCCCGCCAGCCAGCCAGCCAGCCAGCCAGGCAGCCAGTTCAGCAACTCCAGATAGAGAATGGGCCCATTCTGGATGCGGGATACCGGAATCCTGTTTGCGTTCCCAGTCTACCGAGTCTACCGCCCGTCCGTCCATTCATCGGCTGCCAGCCTGCCGGCTGTAAAATTAGGTTAATTCCTGTCACTGCGTTGCTGATTTGAATTGTCGCAGGAGGCTACGGGGAGGCCTCGTTAAGCGGCACCTGCTAGTACGTTTCATTGGTGTTTTGCAGGGAAAATAACCATAGTTATGAGGGAGACACTTTCCCTTGGATATTCACTGTTGCTCAGGCACCTGGTTCTTGGTTTCTTGCTCTCTGGCTTTGGGATTTACTTGCGCTTTGAGTGTCATGTACATTGACGTTCGCTGACGTTTCTGTGGAGCCCTGCCCCGTGGTCCCCCCCTGGGGGGATGTGTGTGTGTGTACGCATATGGCACACCCCGATCGCGGCTTAGTGACGACGACTCTAATCCTCTGACTGGCTGTCTCTCATCCCCATCTCCATCTCCATCTCCATGCCGCAGTGTTGCGTCTCGTTGGCTTTTTTATTTCTCGGGGTTTATGCTTTTTTGCCCGTCTGCCTGACCGTTCAGACGCTCTTTTTGCGACGGTTTTGTGCTTTTTTGCACATGACAGTTACGCAAGAAAAGTGTCAACTCGAGTGAGTCTCCCCGGCCAGAAATGTTATGCAATTTCGACTTGGCAATCGCTTATCGGACGATTGGAACGTTCGATGTGAGAGGTTTTCGGTTTGAGCTTTAAGACGGCGAGATTCACAAGGATACTGGAAAAAGTTGCATGCAATCCTGAAGCTTTAAGTTCGTCCCCCCCGCCGCATGTCGTGTCACTCACAGAGAAATGTTTTTCCGAAGCGTTTTGGTGCGTTTTTTTTGTTTCCGGAGAACCTAAACTCAAACGTTTACGTGCTTTTCGAAGCCATCAATTTGCTCGTCTGTTGGCATTTAGTGCCACTTGAGCGACAAACTGGCCAGCGCCATGTCAAGGTCACACATACAGCCCGACCAGCGCCTGGATATCCTGCATATCCTGGCGCACACACAAGGGGGAGCCTGGGGTCATGGGTAATGAGTGTCCGGAGTTGTCCAAGTTGTTGGAATTGTTCAAGTTGCTGCCTCTGCCTCTGCCTGCCCTGCCAGTTTGCACTTAATTTTCTGTTTGTGTGTTGCGTGCACAAACATTTAAAATTTATAGACAAACAGGCGAACAGACCGCCCGCCTCTCCGTCTGTCTGCAACCACCCCCCTTTTTGGGGGTTCTGCCGCCCGCCGCCCGCCGCCTGCCCCTTCACGCTTTTCCGATTTAGCCACTTGGCATGCTCAGTCAAGTGGAAAGCGTCCGAAGTGTATGGGCCATACACCACCCCTCGCCGCTGCCGGGCCAAATGAAGTTGCTGCCCCCGGAAAACCCCAGAATACTGCATACTGGCATACTGCATACGGGGAACTGTGGAAAGCCCGGCCCCCGGCTACTTCTGGGGCGACTGGTTTCACGTTCTTCACGCTTTGATGCGGCATTACAAATTGTTGTGGTATTTGTTGTTGCACCCTCGCAAATAGTTGCAAGCACAGGCACCGGGGGAAAAGCTCCGCAAGGGCTCCGTGTTCCACAATTTGTTTTCTTTAAAATATCCACAATATTTCGGTACTTACGGGTCAATTTACAAAAGTCAATCCAATGGATTGGACGTTACTGGAGTAATAAATACCATTAAGTAAGATATCCACTTTAAAGCTCAGCGTTGAGATGCAAAATCAAAAAGCTCAAAAACATTTGATTTGATTTGTCCTTCTTTTTATAAACACTTGAAAAATGAGTAAACTCTGGGCCTGGAGTTTCTTGCAGTGCTGTGGCATTTGTTTAATTCATTTGTCGTTGCCTTGGCTTTGGCTTTCGGCGGAAAATTGCAAACTTTTCCCCCTGCTCTCCTACACTGTACACCGTACACTGTACACTGTACAGTGTACCGACATGTGTACCTATATCTGTCTCGAAATCCGTGGCCGCCGCTCAAAGTGTCAGAAACAGCAGCGGAGCGGCACAAGAGTTTTGAGTTTGAGTCTTTGTGACTTTGACTTTTGACGATGGTGCAGGGCGGTGGAAAAGGCTGAGGAAAAGCGAGGGAAAAATCAGACAAGCTGCCTCGGTTCGAAGTTCGTTTTGTTTGACACTTTGCTGCAAACAGTAAACTTGAAGTTCTTCGCCTGCCTGCCTGCCTGCCTGCCTGCCGGCTGCACAAATCAAAGGCCAGAAGGGGCAGCAGCGGGAAAACTGTCAAGTATGGGGAATCCCTAGGAGTTGCTGAAAGGAAAAACACTGGGATACTGCGATGCCAACAAATACGAGTATTGTAAAATAATATTGCATTTACGAGTGGCAGTGAGATCAAGTTGAAGTCCCTTTTTGTTTTCCTGGCGCTGCATCTCCTCCTTTTTCATTGGCCAATTGCCGGGGCTCCTGCTCCTTCCTGCCATGTTCTTGCCGGATCTTACCCCATTTTGGCAACTGGAAATCTTTGTTTTGATTGGCATTACGAGACAGCAGCTACAACAACAGCGCCGGCAAGATATATATTTATATCTTGTGAATGCGAAGGCCCAAGGAGCTTGTTTCTTTTTTTTTTAAAAAAAGAAGGGTTGTTGTTTGCCAAGCAAAGGCAACAATATAAAAAACAAAAAAGCGAAAGCGAGTACGCTCTGTTACCTTTTGGGACTGCTGTTGTTGTTGCTGTTGATGTGGCATTGCCACAAGCGACAGCCTGCAACAACAACAACAACAACAACAAAACCAAAAACAAAAAACAAAAACCAGAAGGCAAGCAAAACCGGCCGCATTTTGTGGGCATTTGTAAAGTGATCCTTTTTTGTGTTGTTGGTTTTAGAGGCAGCCAGACCGAAAAAGGATGAAAAGGACCTCCTGCCACTGCCACTGCCGCTGCTGCTGCTGCTGCTGCTGCTGCTGCTGCTCCCATTGCCTTTGTTGGGATGTTGTGCCTAAAGCAACAGGATTTTTGTTTCGTTTTCGTTTGCGTTTTTGAGGCGCGCGCAAAACGCGTTGAGCTGTGCCAAAAAGGATTTGCCTTCTCGCAGGACTCTCGCTCGCTCGCCCTCTCGCCCTCTCGCTCCCTCACCCCTCGTGTTTGCATTTCAAATTGTTGTTGTTGCCGGGTCCATCCTTGCATATCCTTCGGCTCAGGCTCAGGCTCCGGCAACGGCTCCGGCAACGGCCCTGTGAAATTGATACTGCCAAGTTTGATGTCCTGGCTGCCTGCCTGCCTTCGCCTTTTGCCGCAACAGCAGAGCGGCGCAGCAGCTTTGTTTTTATTTGTTGTGTTATTCTTTCATTTCAACGCGCCTGCCGCTCAACTTCAAAAACAGCAACAAAAACAGAAAGCGGTACACAAAACGCTACGGCAAAGGCAACGGCAACGGCAAAGGCAACTCAAAGGCAACTCAAACGCAAGCACAGGACGAAAGGTGAACTCCTTTGCGCTGGCTGAGCGATGAACCAACTGACGGGAACAACAATAACAAAAACAAAAACAAAGACACAAAGCCCAGCCTGCCAACCGACAAAATGGCCGCTTTCTGAGGAAAACATGACAGGACCCTCAAGGATCCGGACAGGAGAAATTTTAAGCGAAACATTATGTCCGTTTCAGGACTTCTATTCTATTCTATGCTTCCTGTGCCGTCCAAAGCCTTTTGCACTGCCCACACCGTGCGAAACTGATCCCGAGATCAACAGAGCCCGGGCAAACCAATGACAAATATGTTGACATTGTCAAACGAGACCTCACACACGCCACGGATTCAGACTCAGAGCCAGGCCCACAACCAGATGCATATGCAGATACAGATACAGATACAGCTACAGATACAAATACAGATCCTGCACAAAGGCCCGCGCCGAGTGAGGGGGGGAATGGCAAATGAATTGATGCGCTTTGTTGACTTTTGTCAATTGAGATTATGGCCCGGCGGTGCCTGCGCACCTTTTGCGAACACTGGCGATTAACAATTGGCTTAAAACCGTGCCAAACAGAGTGTCGAAAAGCGAGCCTAAGCCGCGGCCGCAAAATCCCAAGACCAACAAAAACCAAAATCCAAAAACCAAAGAACCGAAGAACCAAAAATCCAAACTGAAAAGCGCCCTGCCTGTCCGGATCATTGACGAATGGGACGCAAAACAACTTTGTCTACCTGCCCACGCGATCGACAAGGAGAACATATGTACGAGCACATATATCGGGGATCAGAGATCAGCGCGCCTAGATTATTGTGCCAGTCAGTCAGGCATCCGTCGGGGGATTTGTGAAACAGATCTTTTTACGGATTAAAGGTGAAACCGCAGCAGCGCTGGCGGTGGCGGTGGCGGTGGATTCTGCGGTTATGACAAAATACCTGATGCTACACCGAACAAAATGATATGTTTTAGGCTTCAAAAGAGTATAACTACTTGGATCTCAAGAGCTTTCTGTAAATATTACTCTATATTTGCATAGGTCTTTGTTGGGAAAGATCTGCTTATGGAATTCGGGATTCTAGATGCTTAGATCCAAAAAGTTTGAATGATTACTAAAACACACGAATATAACTACCTTGATCTCAAGAGCGTTTTGCAAATATTACAATATATTTACATCGGTCTTTGTTTTAAAAGATCTCTTCATGATTTTCAAGATTCTAAATATTTAGATCGAAAAGTTTTTCCCGCAGTGCCGTGGAGTTTATTGCCTGATTATTGAGCTCGAGACGCGAGCACTAAAGTCGCACCACCTCTGCGCCTCTGCGTCTCCGATCCCGCAGATAACTTCCGCAAAACGATTTAGTTTTTAGATATTACACTTACGGGTATTTTTTTAGGGCCCAACGGCGGGGTCGTTAAACCGCAGAAAGTGAAAGCAAATTAGTCCCTGGTGGGCCAACAACGCATTTGCCTTAATTGCTGCACAAATAAACACGAGACAATTCATCAGTTTTTGGGCCTCGCCCTCGCCCTGGATGTTTCGAAAAATATATTAAAATCAGCAAACTTTCCTTTTTGCCGGCTGCAAGATTTGGCGCTGTTTTTCCCGGGATTTCCCTTTGCTTTCCCGACTGCATTTTGCCATTGCTATTGGTCCGAACATATCAATTTCAAAGCGGATTCCGGGCGTGTTTTTGTTTTACTATATTTGTTTGTCCATAGTCCATAAATTGTCTGTCAGCTGTGTTTTCTTTGCTAGATTCCTGACATGTTGCGCCCGCTCTCTTTTGGATATATAACAACTTTTGATGGATTGCATGCAAAGCGAAAAAGAAGAAGCCGGCGAGTCAGGTTCAAAATTATAAATCACACTCGCAATTTGTTTGGCCAAAAAAGCGACGGCCGCCGGTTTGGGGCGAAATTTATGTTGCGACCGACCGCCGTAAACTTTTCCACCAACAAGAACAAATCGATTAACACATAAAATGCAATACAACAGCGATCGCGGCCCGGCCCGGCCAGGCCCCAACGATTTGTGACACTAATAAATAAGAGGCACAACAAAGGGGGCACGCGGTGTCCTCCGCTTTTTGTCTCGAGTGTCTCGTAATTTCTTGAAATTCACTTCATCTTCCTTTGCGATACTTTATGGGGCTTCCCCCTTAATGCTTGCCTTTATTTATTTATGCTTATTGCGTTTATCATTTGTGACATTTGCATAGCGCCGGCGTGGGCCAGCTCCAGGCCGGTCTCTGGTGTAAGAAATAAACTGAGCCCCTGGAAATTGTCACAGCTTGGCGGTTTTTATGGCTCCGCCAGGCAGCAGGCAGCAAGCAGCAAGCAGTTGCAGCTGTAAAATCTGCGCAAATTTATGCGCAAATGATTTGTGCATTTGATGGCCAAACAAACAAACAGCCGGGCACTGATTTTCGTATATCGTATATCGATCGGGGCCAGCCCATGCGAGCCGGGAATTGTTTAAACTTGCAACGGCTAGAACATTAATGCCATTAAAAGAGCATGACCCACTTTTCCCAGCCGATAAGACTCGCGTTGCACCTCTGTTCCTCGAGCGGAGTCATGCCACGGATCGTTGGGATCGTTGGCATCGCCTTGCCGCCCCAGACTCACATTACTGATGCGTTGCGTTGCGATGCGATGCGATGCGTTTTCGTGGCAACTGCTGGCGGCGGCCTGTGGCCAAAGGTGAGGAGGCGTGGAAAAGTTGGGGGTTTCGGGTAACCAAGCGATGCCCCAATGCAGGCCGCGTCCTGGCTCCCCTTTGTTCGTCGTTATGTCATTTATAGCCGCCTATTTAACGTTTTTTCAAGCGAAAAACTTTATTTTCACGCGCATTACGCAAAAACCGGAGCTAGAGGGGCTAGAGGGGCTAGAGAGGGGCTAAAACCTCTCGGGGAAAAACGAAAAGCCAGGCCAATACCGAGCAAAAGTGCCTCGAATGGCTCTTGGTCTGGCCTGGGTAGTAAAAGCCCATTAAAAATAGCTTTCAAGTGGCTGTAAAAAATAAAGCCAAACTAAAAATAAAATAAACATTAACTGCTCGCCAAGTGCGGGCTTTTCAAGATAGAAAACTTTACCAAAACCGAAAACCGAAACTGAAACTGAAAACAGAAACAGAGACGTACCTTGGAATTGGGCTGTACTCGTAAAATACTGGAACAGGTTTCCCGGCGGAAAGGGGACAAGGGGGCAAGGGGGCGGATGCGGGGCAAAGGGTCGGGTGACCCCAACAAGTGGGTTTTGGGTTTCAGTGTTTTCTTTTATTTTTATCTAACCTGCAATGGTTGCGCCCCAGCGCCTACAGGTTGTAGGCCGGGAAGTAGAACAATGTATCGGCTTTTCAATAAAGTTATTTCTGATAAAATA
>JAJJHQ010009197.1:44102-72377 GCA_021223825.1 Drosophila ironensis | reverse complement strand
GTGCCGCACTTAAAGATTTTTATGGGGCAACCAGCAACAGACAAAAAAAGCGACTGAAACCGAAACCGAAACTCAAGAGTTGAGAACTGAAAACTGAAAACTGAAAACTCTCATTGTCATTATCAAGAGACTTGATTTTGTTTACTCATCAAGTTAAAGTCTCTCCACCCCGCCCCGCCCCCCGGAGAGACACTCAATTTTTGATTGGAGATTTATGGGACAAGTTACGAGGCCCCGCTTTCGGCACTAAAGTTCACCCAAGTCAAAAGACTTTGCTCTAGTTTTAACGCCTCTCGTAATTTGCCCGACACATCATCAAATGCCTGGCCCTTAACCCTCGACTGCCCCCTGCCCGTGCCCCTTTACGGTTTCGTTTATTCGTTTTAGTTAGACATTAAAAGGCTGAAAATGCTGAAAATGCTGAGGGAGGCGACCTTTTCCATTTGTCTCTGTGTTCTGTGTTTTATTCCGGGCCTTACGAGTTTTGTCATTAAGGCGCGCAGTCGTTCAACAAATGCCCCATAAACAATAAGCAATAACAACAAATAGCAGGCCAAACAAGTGAACAGAACCGGGGTTTCGAATTTCGGATAAACCAAAGAACTGCAGACACTCATTCAAATACTCGCAGGTACATATGGCATTTGTGTCTCAATACATTTGTGTCTCTCTGCCATTTCAGGTCTGGCCATCAAATGGATTTGAAAACAACAGTCGCTTTTGGGGTAAGTACTTAATTTTCAAATTTATCCGCTCCACGCTTGCAGCATTTATTATGCGCTCCCATTAATTCCACTCTGTTATTATTGACTTGATTTATGAACTCGGCCGCACAGAGCGCTCCCTCCCACTCTGACCTGACCCTTCCATTTCCCGCGAAAATGGCGACACTTCCGCTTGTGTGTGTTCGCTACCTTTCCTCAGGCGGGGGCTGGGCCATATATTTTCATTTTTGGGTGGACGCAACAAATCAAAGCGCTGCTTTTTATGGAAAATAGTTGGCGGGCACTTCACGCACTTTGGCCCAATGATTTACGAATGCGTTGAAAAGGCGTTAGAAATGGGAGTCGCGAGTCGGGAGGCAGGAGGCAGGAGGCGCGGCACCGGCTTTTTTTTATCGCACATCGGTAAAGTATTAAATTCGTGGCCTCAAAATAGCCGCAAATTTATTATCCCAAAAGAGAGGAAAAAAGGGCGGCTGTGGTCAGTCTCGTAGAGTCGTAAAAATAAAAAATAGCCCAAGTAAATGTCAAATAAACTTTAACGGTTTTATTTTTCCTTTGCTTTTTATTTTATTTTTTGTATGCTCTATGTTGTGTGCGGTGTGTGTGGTGTGGTGTGGTGTGTGGCGGCCGCAGCAGCCAAAGCCATAAACTTTTCAAGCTGCAAGCCCCCCAAAGGAAAAAGTACACACTCGTACGTACGAGTATATATGTATATACATAAATAAGAGAACGTACATATAACAAGCCGGGGACAAAACTGAAGCCGAGGGAGACGGAAACCGAAACTGAAACTGAAACTGCCACCGCTGCACAAGCTGAAACTGCAAATAAAAATATAAAATAGAGCCAAAAAAAGAGGCGAATACTGGGCTCCTAGAGAGGAGTAGCAACCGCAAGGATAAAGCACCGAGGAGGGGGCGTGGCCGGCATGACCGGCGGGGCTCTAAGGGCGGAACTGGCACCACCGATTTGCCCGGGGGCCCATCCAGAATAAGAGTACTATATTACGTGACCAGCCGACAAAATGACAACCGTAAATCTGCGGTATATTTCATGTGGTTTGAACGCCGCTACAGAGGAAGGATGCTGCTGGTAACATTACCAAGCGTAGGATGTGCGACCTGGGGCTACCCTGCAAGGGGTTTGCAGGGGTATATCTTGGCAATTATGGCTTTAATGTTTCCCGGCAAAATATAATAGATAGCCTGCAGGTCAAGCTAGCCACAAGCTGGTTATCCTCTTGGAGAAACAAGGAACGATTATTTTCGATTGTTTCGATATCGATTATGGCTTAAAAAGTTTCCAGAACAATTTTTAAAAAAGCTTTTGACTGAAAAGCACACAAAACTAACAGCACACCAGCTGGTTGTCTTCTTTGAGAAACAAGAAACGATTATTTCCGATTGTTTCGATATTTAGCGAAGGCGTTAACGATTTATTGCCCAACTGGTGTCCGAAAATTCAAAAGGCGTTTCGCGAATATTATTACCCGTGTGCTAGGCATAACAACATGAAAATAACGCCAATAATATGGCCCAAAAAAGGACCACAGGACCGAGAAGGAGGTGGACAAGAACGAGCAGAAGGCAGGCCAAAAAAAAAGGAACGTATTCCTTTGTGTGGGTTCATAAAAATTTTGTTTTCGGGCATCATAAAAATAACAACAGAATCCCTCCGAAACAACGGCCAAAGTCTGAGTTAAGGTCGTTTAAGGGTCATTACACACAAGGATCCCACGCGCACGCACTTCTGTGTTTATGTTCGAGTGCTGGAGCTGTAAGTCATTCGAAGTGTTGATGATAACTCACAAAGTTTCAGTCTCGAATGGGGGTCACAAAACGATATGGGCAAAGGCTTTTATTCCGCTGGCTTTGCACTTTAAGTCAAGGCCAAAATGATGTCCCTACACAAGATATTTAAGAACAAACTGGAGTTATAGTGAATGCTTTATAATGCCCTGTTGGCAACTAGATTGCGCTTTTTTTCGCCTTGAAGCCCCACCAATCTATTGGCACAATTTTGCGCTGTTTTTTCTTATTTGTTATCGCCAAAGTTTCACTCGATTGCACATTGTGCTCGTCGTGGGCTTCCTTGTGGGTTCTTTTTTTATTTATTTTTTGCTTGATTTATTACCTCAGTTACGCCGGCCATTCATTGTTGTTGTTTATCACACAGCAAACAGTTTAATTTATATGACAAGCCATAAATTGACGCGTCAAGAGCGGTGACAAAAACAAAAACAACAAAAAAAAAGCATCGGAAACCAGAAGCAGGCACAACAGCCAGCGAAACAACAAAAAGCGATTGTGAGCGCTTCCTTTTAAATTTCAGCTTCTCGGGAGCTATTTTTCATTATAATTTTTATGACAGTTTTTTATTTACTTTTTGTGTTCCTTTGTTGCCGCCGCTAAGCGGCGTGTGTATACGTATACTTGATATTTTTTGCACTTTTTCACCAAAATGGGGAAATAGTTAAACTTTTATCGGCCTTTTGCGTTTGCCTTCTCGATTTTTTTATTTGGTTTGCCAGTTTTCAGTTCTCCTGTGTTTTTGTGTTGTGTGGCTAAGTGAAAAACCCGTTGCACGTAATTAACGCAATTAAAATCAAAACATTAATGACCTGCGCTCGGCTCCACTCGCGTCGCCGCCGACAGCGTCGCTGCTGTGCCGTCGACGTCGCTGCAGCCGCCCCAGGACGAAGGAGCGCCAACCGGCTTCGCACACTAAAAACTTCCCAATTCGTTTGGTTTAAATTTAAAAACAAAAAAATTCAAAAATAGTTGCCGAACTGATAAGTATTTGCGGGGATTTTTGGTGTGTTCACAAGCTAATATTTGATTTTTGGCGATTTTTAACGAGCGAAAGAAAATGTCGCCAAGGAGTTGGGGCCACCATTTTTGCCTACTTTTTGGGGCTCGCAGCCATTTTGTTCTGCCTGCGTCGACGCCGGCAGCGCAGCTTCGCTCTGTCTTGCTCGCTCCTTTGGCGCCCACTGCGCAGCTGCCAAATCGGCGAGAGAGAGAGAGCGACTGCGAATGGCGAACTCTCCGGCAGGCTCTCTCTCCTATTCGCCGCACGCACGCACGCACGCACGCTGTCTCTCCTTCTCCTGCTGAGGAGAAAAATGGCAGCGTTGAAATATTTAACGCCGCTAAGTATGCTACGAAAATATCACGGCTCCCCTACGCTCCCCTACGCTCCCCTACGCTCGCCTTCTTCTTGGCTTTCATTGCTTCTGGTCAAAAACGATGGCACAACAACAAACAACAACAAATTAAGAAACAAAAATGTCGGCAACGGCATTCGAAGGCGTTGCTGCGTGTGACAGGCCGAAAGAAATGTCTGTATGAATAAATAATAAGAGCAGAACAGTCGGGGAATATAGTACGTATAGTAGTTGTGAGGGCCCGGCAAACTAGGGTTTCAAAAGCCCAGAACTCCTACCAATACCCACAGCATTGAGGCTTGCAAACCCATGAAAAGTTGCCAACATTTTGGATAATCTACCGGGGCAAGTATTGGTATATTCCTTAAAGCTTTAAGGGCAATGCCGAATAATTATACAGGCCGGGCGTAAGTTTAAAGCTTAACCCGAACACTCGCACGTACGGGGGGCCCTCAAAACTTTACCCGGCGACTGAAAAGGGTAAACAACAGAGTGTCTCGTCGGCCAACAAGGGTTAAGGGGAGGGGCTTTGCACTCTGCCGCCGCTTTCGGCTTTAATGCGTTTCACGTCTTTCCACGGCAGCCACGGCCATCGGGTCCCGTTGAATCCTTTTTTATGTGTGCAAATTGCCGCAAATGAGCTTTAAAAGGTGGCACAATTTTCATTGGGCCTTTTTTTTCCCGGCCCCCTCAAGATGTTGCCCCGAATTTGAACTTCTCACCATCGTATTTATGTTAACTTTGCCCCCCTGCGTCCTTGTATGTGCTATTTTATGCATGACTTTGTTTTATTTATGCGATTTGTGTCAATATTTGCCAAGCATTTAGTCCGTGACTTCTGCTGCAAGAGCGGCAACCGGCAACCGGCAAGCGGCAAGCGGAAAATATTTTGCGGGATTACCAAAGACAACAGAACGGCCGCCCAAAAACAAAGGGGCCAGGCGAAAAAATGGGCGAAAAAATGTCAGCCGAAAATCAACAATCGCACAACATGGCAACACCGCAACATCGTCAACATTGTCAACAAAAGACCGGCAGGCCAACAATGGGCCAGCAGCGCGCAGCTCTCAGCTCTTTCTTTTATTCCCACGGTAATTTGAATGGCAAATATTTCTATGCCAAGCGATAAACAATTAGTGCAAACAAATAGACAAACTGCGTCAGAAATTAAAATATTTTGGCAAAAGCGTTGGCCAAATTGCGTCTAAATATACCCAAATGCGTTGCACGTGGCGTATGCGTAATTTTGTATTTATTGCCGATGCATTGGCCACGATAGGAGTGGTCCGGGCCTCATTAGCAGAGATGAGCCCCAATTGGTCTCGTTCGCTCTGGCCAAACGGTCTAGATTTATGTTGGCTCCGATTAGGCTCGATTGGCTGCGATTGGCAAGGATAGGATGCTTTTAGAGGCCCCAAGGTAATGAAAATAAAGGGAGAACTTTAGCTAACTTACGACACTTACCGCTGAGGGAATTGTGGCCGCAGGACGGCGCCTTGCCCAGCAGATAGTCGTCCTTGCAGATGAACTTATTGTCGTCCAGCACGTACAGCTGCTCACCTGTGCTCAGCTGCTTGCGGCAAATGCAGCAGGTGAAGCAGTTCAGGTGGAAGACCTTGTCCCTGGGTTTCCTTACAAGATCCGACGGCGCGATACCCTGGCCGCAGCCGCTGCACTTGGTGCCGTAACGTCTGCAAGAAGAGCCATCGAGAGTCGATCATTTAGAGGGAATTCAATTAGTTTTCCTTATTAGGCATTGTTTATGAACAGAATGCGCTGTGGCACTCCAGGACGGGATTCCATTTTCCGGGCTTTTGCTCTCTCCTGGCTTGTGGCCTCCTGGCCTTTGTCACTTGTTAACCTTTTGGCCCAGCTGGCGACGATTGATAGCAGCCAGCTGCTTCCCACGTTTCTGCACCTCCTCCTACGTTTCTGCACCTTTCCCATTCAGGAAATCAAGGAGCCGAGTGTGTGGCCGGGATTTGATTTCGTTTTGATTTAGTCCCCGGTATTTTGCATGTTAATTGCTTTCGCCTTTCGCCCATTTATCCGGCGTTCTCCATTCAGTGGCCCGCTGGTTTTTCCTATTTTTCCTATTTTTCAATTAGCCGAGCTCAAAACTCGAGCTGGCGGATGGGAAATCAAATGGAACACGCGGACGGACAGACGGACAGACGGACAAGCGGACACATGGACAGCGGGAAAAACAAAAGCCAAAGAGTCAATTGAAAACTTGGCTTAATTGCTTCGATTTTGATTTTGATTTGTCGCTTTGAGGAGCCGTTCACAGTTCACAGTTCACTTCTCACTGCCAACCTTTTCAGGATCAACAGAATCCTGAAATCCCTTTGGGGGCGGGCTTACCTGAAGAAATCGTTGCGACAGTAGAGCTTCGATTCGCGGCTGAAGCACTTGTCGGTGAGCGGTTGGAGGCATTCACAGCAGCGCACGCAGGAGGCGTGCCAGGCGCGTTCCAGGACATTCAGCAGGAACTTGTCCAGGATGGGCTTGTTGCAGCCGGCGCAGGGATCGCCGACGCCCACCGGCGGTTCACTGCGACCTGCAACGTGAGAAATTGATGAAAATTGTGCTCCTCCGGTCGATGGCAATTACTCGTAGTGGCCTGACCCCTGGATGACCTTTTAATTGATAAAGCGCAAAAGTGTCGGACAACTCGAGTGGAAAACGTGTGCGAATGGGAGTGGGAGTGGGTGTGGGAGAAGAGAGCACTCAACTGTGCGTCGGAAAATCCTTCGAGGCGCAAATTAGCACCTCGCTCCGGTTGCCTCATTAAGTTTGCACATGAGTGTTTGTAGGACATGGCAGGGCCGGAAGCGGGGGGGGAGGAGAGGGGGATGGCCCCCTCAGGTGGGCGGGCAGTGGCTGTGCACACACATATGTAGCTGCAAATGAGCAATACCCGGATGCGTGGCCTTGGACGGGGTGGCAAACATTTGAGCATTTACAATTTGCACTTTGCAGTTTGCACTTAGACAAATTTTGGGCATTGCCCGTGGGAGGAACTGGGCAACACCTGTCCGGTCACTTTGATGGAAAACCAGGGCATTTAAAGCGAGTTTTCAGGGAGTTTTTAGCGAGTTTTCGGCGAGTTTTCGTCGCGTTTTCCTTGCGAATTTGCCACAAGAAATGGTGTGTGAAAAGCGGCAAAAAACCGCCGGATAAACGGCTATATTATGTTACTTGCGGCCCTTGGGCTGCCACCAGCCGCCTTGTTAGTTCTGCCACCAAAGGCGGTGTTGGGGGCGTGGCACTGCGTATATAATATCCTACACACGGCCGCGCTGGCCAGTCTCCCGGGGAAGTGCAACCGAATAATGATAGAGGCCAGGCCAAAAATGGAGCCCCGAGGCCTGAGAAACTTGAGTCGGCCGAAATGCGGCTGCCTCCTTTTGCAGTCAATCAGTCAATGGAGAGTTGCAGGAGGCGGCCAAAAAAGGAAAAAAGGAAACAAAAGCCCAAAGAACCGAACACAAATTCTCAAAGCTCCAACTTTTGTCTTCCCTGTGTTCCCTGTTTTTTATTTTTTTGGTTTCTTTGTTTTGTTGTTTTTTTTTAACATTTGCAGGTGGGGCTTACGGGGGCGTGACCAGGTACAAAATATATAAACACAAAAGCCCCAAAAAAACAAAAAAAAAGCAAAAAAAAAGGCAGCCAAAGAAGCGGAGCAAACTTGTGTGTGAAAATTTATTTTCATTCAAAAAGTTTTAAAACGTTCGGGCCAAGGCGGGATGGTTGCTGCGGTGGCGAGGGGCAGGATGGAGGGTAAAGAAGGAGGAGACGAAGGAGGAGAAGCTGTAAAAAAGAGGAAAGGATGCCCACATGAATGGGAAAAGGAAGTGGGAGGGATGCCAGAAGATGGCCAAAAGTGATAATGCCAGAAAGGAGTGCAAAAATAAGCCACAAAAAGAGCAACGATAATATGAAGTTGAACAAATGCCCGAATGCTGGATTATTTTTAACAAGTTTGGGACTGAAAATGCAACTATTTTGTTAATAATATTCCCCAAAACCCCCTGCCCAAGTTTCAGTGACCCACATAGATGAGGTTCGGGGATCTCCTCCGTTTTCTAAGATTTATTTCGCATCCCCTCCACCGACAGTAGCCACCGCCTCGAGCCCCTTGACGGGGGAATGAATGAGCCAGAAGGGGGCCCGGCAACGACAGCAATGCTTGGCCATTATAAATGAGCGACTGACACACTGATTGATTGACGAATTGACTCATTTTCGCCAACAGAGAGGCAAGGCAACCCAAACGAAGGAGCCCAAGAACTGGGAACAGGCTGGAATTATAACGAACATCCTCCTACCTTCGGCAGGCAGCAAGTGGCAAGTTGCAAGCTCCGGGTCCGCAGACCTTGCCGCATATGTCAAAATTGACGGATGTTATCAATCATTTCATGCCGCTGCAGACGATTTTTAATGAAGGCTATAGACGTTTATAGACGGAACGAAAGGAGCGAAGCGAGAGGCGGATACTCGCGCTTCGAAGTTCGGAAGGATCGAAGCTCAATGAACTGAGCTCTTGCATTGCCAGAGTGTGGCTTTTGGTGTTTGTTCTTCCCTGAACTTTGCACCAAAAGTTGCAAAGTGGGGGGGAGAGTTTTAAAGCTAGCCCAAGGAGAGAGCAGAACATTTACCGTCGCTTTTGCGACACCTTTCGGCCTATCAGCAATTTCGGTTTCCGCTTTTCGGGGCTTTTACTCTCAGTCTCATCTGGGCTTTTTATATTTTATTATAAAGCCTCCTCTCGCACACACACACACACACACACACACACACACACAGTGTATATGTGGTGTATATGTGTTTGTCCGTGGGTCCGGCACCTTGGTGGCTCGCTTTGGACTTTATTTTTCGTGCCTTCTGGCGCGTTTTTAAAAAGCGACAAATTGTTGTTTGCAGACGCCGACAACGTTGTTGGTGTTGCTGGCCGCTTAAGTGTCGCAATTTAAATATTGTTGAGTGCACTTTTGGCTACCGTTGGCCATTTATTTTGCGCTGAAATTTATGTAACGATGTGAAAAATTGCCCCGCTACTGCGGCGAAGGCTGCAAGCCCCCCCGGCCTTGCTTTTCTCTTGTCTCAGATCTGCTTTTCCAGCTACCAAAACCCCTGGCCCGGCAACTTGCAGCAGCAGCAGCAGCAGCAGCAGCCATTGACCGCAGTGGCAGGGCAGCCAGCAGAGAGAAAAGTGCAAAGTTGCAGTTGAGGCACGTACAAAGCATTTTGCACAACATTTTCCGCGCTCGCACAGACCAAGGCTGCGCCACGCCATACCAAACCATACCAAACCATACCATACCATACCATGCCATACCGTACCGTACCATGCCATATAATTGTGTTGCAGCTTTCTGCTTTCGAGCTTCTCCGCAATCCGGCGTACTAACTGCATTTATAATGCAAGCAGGAGCTGCAGCAGCTTCTTCACGGATCGCTGGGCTGTTCCTGGCAACACCCCAAAGGCCAGCCCAAAAAAAAAGCACAAAGAACCCATGTATACCACAAAAAATAACAAATGAACTGAACCCTGGGTGCCCAGCTGCTGACCAGAAGTACAGTGAAGCCGAAGCGAAATCATCCTTCAAAAATATTGCAAGAAACCAACGAGGGACTCTAGAATATTTTGGGAAATATTCATAAGAGAAGTAGCAGCCATTCTCAGGATACGAAGCAATGAAGTGTTGTGCTTCCTGCAGTGGATGCAGTTTCAATGGCTTACGTCCACTGTGCGGCCGCAACCGCAACGGCAACAAGAAGTAAAATAAGAGGAAAAAAAAAAGGAAAACCAGAAGCAACAACTTCAGAAATGGCAACAAAACTTTTGAGCATTGTCGTCTACGCCGCGCAAACTGTGAAAAATTCGTTCGACATCGGCGCAGAGTGGAGAGATATAAAAAATACACGGGCGCAGAGAAAAAGCGCTGAAAAAATAAAAGCGAGGAGCGGCAGCGGCGAGAAATAATAAAAATCAGCTTCAACTTTTTTGCCAAAGCACTTGCTGCGCCATGTTGGTTACGCCTCCTGCCCTGCCACGCCCAGCCGCCCAGCCGCCCAGTCGCCCGTTCCCATCGGAGCCGAAAAACGTGACTAAAATGTTAAAGCCGCAGCAAGGAGAAGAAAATCCGCAGCAGCCAGCGTCGCTCAAACGAAATCATTTTTTCCACCAGCATCTCTTCTTTTTTTTGTGGGTCCGGGAAAATCTTGCAAAGTGCAGCAAAACGTAAAAGTAGATCACACACAAAATATCCCTATGAATTTGTTTCCATTCTGTTTGTTTCATTTGAAAAAAAAAACCCATAAATAATCAGGAAATTTTCACTTCACTTCTTTGGACCGCACCCTGTTTTTGCATTGCCTTATTTCGCTAATATCGCAACTAATTATGCAATTAAAATGTTAACAAGTGTCACGGCAAGACAGCCCGCACAAAAATAGGTGTTAAGTTGTTTGTTTTTAATATATTACAACAGAGCCTTGGCGGGCGCACAGTTTATAGGGTTTTTCTAGTGGAAAACTCGGGAAATTAGCATATTAGCAGTTTTCGGAGGCGGCTACCGGGCTCTCTCTCTTTGGCTGGAAAAATGCAATCAAAATTGTCAAATCAGGCGCATCGAATTGGATTACAAAATAGAAAGAAACCGAAACCGAAATGGGTGAGTGAGTGCATGGGGGGATGCCCCAAACCGGTTGTGGATGTTCCACAAAAATATACAAAATATACTACACAAGCGAAGACGTGAGGCTATATCGGTTAAAGCTCTTTGATTTCCTCTGCAGATGCAGATGCAGATGTGACATTTAAACGTCCCCCCCTGTCTCCGTCTTCGTTTATTTTTCTGTGACATGCAGTCTGAATTTTAATACACCGAAAAAAGCCAGGCCAGCCGGAGACAAAGTCGATGGACACAATCCGATATGAAAGGGGACAGCCAGTCGGGTAGCCGGGCAGCCAGCCGGCGCAAAAATAAATTCGAAAAAGCACACAAAATGAAGTTTCAGGGGGCAAAAAATTGCGATATTGGCCAGGATTCGATGAAGCCGATGACGATGATGATGGTGATTGTGGCAAAAAAAAAAAAAAGAAAAGAGAAAAACCAGGCGAGGAGGAGCAGGCAGCCGCCTCTGGGTTTTTGTTCGTCTTTTTGTAGGATGGGTGGTGGCGATGGTGGGTAGGGGGTTGAATATAATGGCAAAGTAAACAATTTCATGATGCGAGACGATGGCTTCTGGGCTGCCGCCTATCTACATCCGAAAAACCTCACCGCACTCGCACTCGCACTCGCAGCCGGAGCTGGAGATGGAGATGGAGCTGGGTCCCCACCCATTTAACCCATCGATTCGCTCACTTCACGTCTGTGTATCTAGCAGATACCCAGATACTTTATATGCATGAGTTACAGAAAAGGAGGCGTGCTCTCGCTCCGTCTGCCGGGGTCCACGTCTCTTTCTGGCAGCCTTTCTGGCCTTTCTTTCTGTTTTTCTGTGTTGCAAAAATATAAATACAAAAGGCAGAAAACGAGAAAATAGCAGGAAAATGGCCGAGAAAAGAAGCGGAATGAATTTTTAGGGGATTTGGGGCCAGAAGCCCCAGGAAGATGGCTAAACAGCAGGTTCGAACAGGACTTTTTTGGGGGGGAGTTTCAACAAGTATTATCATAAAAATACAGCACAAAGTGAGGATATGTATATGCTGAGGGTTCAAATGATTTGATTTCTTAAAGATCTTTGGCCCAGCCTAAGAATCCCAATCTCAATTTCCATCTCATCAACCGTTTTCATAGTCATCGCCGGGATACATCAACATCGCCATCGTCATCTTCATCTACATTTTCATAGTCGTCATCATCAACATTGTCGTCAGTTGCAGGGATTTTTATAGGCCCTTCTTGGCCCGCCACGGGTAAGGGATTCGTCCTGCCATTCTCTTTCCGCTTCTGTGCTTTCGAGCTTCTGTGCTTTTTTGCTTTTTTGCTTTTTTGCTCCTTTTGTCGCCCCATAAAAATCACACTTCTCTGTCAAATGCGAGAGATAGAGAGAGCTAGAGAGAGAGAGCAGCCGCTTGGGGTGGCTTGCGCCGCCGCTTCTTTTCGTCCTTTTTCACCCACCCACCACCCGCTAGCCGGCATCCCCAGCCCCCAGCGCCCACGCCGAGGACTCGGGCTTGTTGTTGTTTGTCAGCAGACAGATAGCCAATGATAAGCCTTAGCGTATGAGTGATGTGCCATGGACGCAGACAGACTCAACAGCACACACAAAAACACGAGCCAACAGGACAACAACCTCCCCCAGGACCCATTCTACCGCCCACTGCCACTCCACAGTCCTGCGTCCTTCGTCCTTCGTCCTCCGTCGTTCTGGGCTCTTTCTCCATACATTTTTTTGCCATATTTTTGCGGAGGTTTTCCATTTGATATGCTGACTGCCACTGCACAACAACCCCCAAGAAAATAACCCCAAGACTGCCAAGCAAGTCCTGCGAGCTTCGGCAAATGGGGATCCACTGGCGACAGGATCAAAGACAAGTTAACTTGCCCAGCCACTCAGAAGTTATGACAATCAAATATTAATCTCGAAAAAACTAAAAGTGTTGCCACAGCAAAGCGCAGCCACACTTTGCTGCCCGGTTGGGCTGCAAATTAATTTAAGCTTAAAGCGCTGTGGCGCCCACAATGCAGCTGTCGCCCGCCCACAGGACCTCGCAGGACCCAGACCGCAAGGACGCAAAGTGCATCATATTGCGGTCGGCTGTTGGGGGAGGTTTTGCTTTGGTTGTGGGTGCGGGTGCGGGTGCGGGTTTGGTCTCTGTTTATTTTGTTAATATTCCCGCACCGCTCATTTTAAAATTCACCTGCCAGCTTGGCAGTTACCTGGCCATTTGATGTGGTATTTCCCGGCCACGGGCCTTTGTAACTTTTTTGGGCTGCCCGGCTGCCCGGCTGCCCGACCATTGATTGATTTTAAATGCTTTTGGTGTCGGCGATCCATCGAAAATTGATGGGCTTGTTCGTTTTAATAATTTGAATAATTCAGATACGGACAGTGCGAATGTCTAATGGCTGACAATCTATTACTCTTGCTGATTAACACAATTCGATTCCTGGCAGAGGCCATCAAACAAATCAATTAATATACTATATAACATACTGGAAGCTTTTCCTGCTGCTGCTGCTGCATTTTCATCGCTTTCCTTGCGCCTTTCTCTCATTATTTTGCCGACTGACTTTGCTCGGCGCTTAATGCGATTAAAGGTTTAAAGTTTTGTGCCAAATAAAGCGTATGCAATGCAGGGGGCCACGGCCACGCCCACAAATCCACCGACATTGCCGCCACCGCCACCGCCACCGCCCCAGTGATTGCTGGAAAATTTCTGCTTTGATTGGCAAAATTTAGCTCGAAGCCCTGGCCGAAGTTGGCAACTTTTTAGCCAGCCAGTCGCCAGCCCCCAACATTTTGTGGGCCAAGACAAGCATAATATTATGCATATTCTAATGATCAGCAGCAGCAGCAGCAGCAGCAGCAGCAAGGACACCCGAGCTTTGGCCAGCACAAATTGTCCTTTAATTGGTTTTGCGCATTAATTTTGCAGAATTTATTGCGCTTTGTGCACTCTCCGTTCCGTGTGCATTTGCCAGCCAACCGGCCAACCGGCCAGCCGGCCATCCAGGCCCCGCAAATGCAATTAATAATAAACAATCTTGGCACCGAGATGCCCATCTAAGCAAAAGCATTAGAAACCAGCAATCCGGCAATCCGAAATTAAGGCAGCTGAAAGCTGCAAGCTGCAAGCTGAAAACTGCAAAGCGAAATAAAAGTGCAAATTGCGATGCAACATTAAAGATTCAGCTACTGTTTAACGGCCAAAAGTATCGGTTTCATCGATTAAATCGTCACAGTTTTTAGTCAAAGGGAGGGCCGGGATTCTGCGGTTTGAGGTCGCCGGGGTTTGGGTTTGTGTATGGGTTTGGGTTTGGGTTCGGGAAGTTTATCTGAAGCTGCCAAGCGATAAGCTCACAATTTATGCCCCTCCCCCCGGGCAGCCGATGAAACATAAACATAAAATTCTTTTATCGTTTTATCGCAATCTTTTTCCCCAGTTTAACCTTGAATGCGAATGCACGTAGTCCTCGTTTTTCCTTGCCTAGTTTCCTTTTTTTTCTTTTTTTTTTTTTTTTTGTGCGCACCACCGACTTTCCCCGGGAAGAAGTCAACTTTTGACAAGGCTTATCAGTGGACCAGCATCGGGAGCGGCAGCTGAGGACACGCACCCGAAACACGGCCGCTGGGTGTTGGGTCGGAGGGTCGGAGGGTGTTTTTGTCAGGACGAAGGACGACTGGCAGGCAGGCAGGCAGGCAGGCTGGATGGCAACAAACAGGGGTGAACGTGCCGGGAAAAACGAGCAAAAGGACGCTGAACGGGCGGACGGGAGGGCGTCTGTTTCGGCGATAAGAAAAAGCGAGCAAACGCAACTTCCGGCTGGGTTGGGGGGGTGCGCTCGCTTTTCCACCTCCTGCGCCCCGTTTCGATTTTCAAGCAACTTGCTCTTCACGTTAAACGATTAAGTGTTAAATCTCCCACAAGGCAGCCGCACTTTATGCGCTTTAAATATGGTTAATGGTTATAATTTAAGCTGATCCAAGGTGATTGGAGGTGTTCCAATAGGGCACTCAAATAATAATCATTTTCGTTACAATATATTACAGATATACGCATCATTTCGCATAATTTCTAGGGCTCCGACAACTTATATTATTTTCTATACAAATCTGAATATAGTTTTGGAATTTTGAGTTCCCAAAACAGAGAAAATCTATGGCTCTGGCAAGGCTTTAAGATGATCTTAAGTTTTCAAACAGAGCACTAAAAGAATAACCATTTTTGTCTTACTATATCAGCGATATAACTTTAATTTCTAGGGCCCTAACAATCTTTATGATTAGCTGGAAATCTTTTCCATGCTTCCTAAAGAAATTCAAGTTTAGTTTTGGTATTTTCTGTACCCAAAACAAAGAAAACCGATGGCTCATTTTGAAGCGATTTCTGGCAAGGCTCAAGGTGATTTAATGTCCAATTTGTGCCACTATATCAACGATATAGCTTTAGTTTTGGGGCTTAACTTGTTTACTGGATATCTCTGGCCGAGATGGGTTTATACAAATTTGAAAATAGTTTTTGTATATTACGTATGTCAGCGTGTTAGGCCCCGTTTGTGGCAGCGTTTGTTGCCGCCTTTGATTCATAACCATCGCAATTGGATACGGATGGGCTTGTGATTTTCGCCTTTTCGACTTTTCGACTTTTCGACTCCGAGTTGTGGGGTTTCTTTCTCGGTCTCCTACTCGCGGAGGCCCCATTGATAAGGGGCCGCCGCTCCTGCTGCGTTTTGATGTTGCCGCAAATGATTTGGCAAACACCGGGGACGGCCAAAAAAAAAAAAAAAAAAGCGGCTGAACAGAAAACCAGCGGCGTTGGGGGAAAAGCGGGCAGGAAAACGAGGCACGGCCAAGGCGAAGCAAGAGGCATTAAAAAAGAGAGGAGCCACGAGAGCGTCGGGTGGATTTTGATTAATTAATTTGCATACGTGCAATAAAATGTAAGAGCTGCGTTAATTTCTTGGCGCCCGAGCGGGCAGCGCTGCCACCGAGGGCTTTATAATGCAGCCGTATAATCAAATTAATAAGCGAACAATAAAAATGCATAACAAATTGATGCGAGGCGATGCCGCTGATGATGATGTGGCCGCTGCTGGGCGGAGAAGTTGGGGACACACAGATTTTCTCGCAGTGCAGCTCTGCACGACCGGGAAATACATAGAAGCGGCCACATTTCACGCATCATTTGGACCGGTCGTTGCGCTGTCGTTCTTTGTGTTTTCTCCTCGGTTATTGATGATATGGGGACAGCAACCTTAGACCTCAACCGATCGGGGAGACGCTTCACTTGACTTGGCCCACACCCACGCACAATCACCAAATCCAAAGCACTTTTCGGAGGCATTGTTTCAACCACAAGCTGCAGGTGGCAGTGGGATTTCAGGCAGGGAAATGCGTAGAATAAGATGCTTTAATCAGTTCAATTTGTACGAGTATATCCCCTGTTTGGCCCCTGAATTGTATTTTATCTCCTTTCGGGCATACTACATCTTTGGCATCACCTTGCAAAGGCAAACCTTGTGCCTTTGCCGTGTTGTAACGCATCCTAAATCGTTATTCCCATAGCCCTAAAACTGCTTTTGAAATATTCGCCGGCTGCTGCTGTAACCCCTGCCCTTGCCCCTGCCCCTACCCCTGCCACCTGACCCTGCTGCTGCTGCTGCTGATGCTGCTGCTGCTGCTGCTGCGGTTGCTGGAGCACTTGGAACGAATCGACGTTCGCCTCGGTCATCTGCTCCACGATCGTTTTTTCTTTGGTTCCAGCCGAACGGGCGAACTCAACCTGAACCGGCGAGCACAGCGCACCCCTCGCACCCCTCGCCCCGTCAGTCGGTGACTTTGAGTCGCCGGGTTAAAGGTCATCGCCAGCTCTGCTCCACCTCCTCGGGGGCAGCTTCCTCTTCCTGCCGGCCCGCCGGTCCCTCTGTCCCCGAACTGCGTGAGAGCATCAAGTGGCTCAATTGCCAGCTTAGCAATAACGAGTGCACTGCCAAAAACTAAATAAATCATCGAGAATAGGTACTCAAATATCCCGATCATGGGAGCTGTTTATTTTGTTTTCTTCACTCGCTGAAAGGGCCATCAATCGAGCTTGAAAACTGAGAGATGTTTATAACATTTAAGCTATATTTTATATCACCGGTAAAACTAAATAACCATAAAGAGTAGGTACTCAAATATCTGCTTGATGGGATCGATTTATTTGAAAGAATTTTGATTTCTTTTAATGATCAATCGATTGAAAGTGCCACCAAGTGAGTTTCAAGGCTAAGACTTATATATATTGTCTATATTTTATATCAAGAGGAAAGCTTGATAACCATAAAGAGTAGGTACTCAAATATCTGCTTGATGGGATCGATTTATTTGAAAGAATTTTAATTTCTTTTAATGATCAATCGATTGAAAGTGCCACCAATTGAGTTTCAAGGCTAAGACTTATTTATATTGTCTATATTTTATATCAAGAGGAAAGCTTAATAACCATAAAGAGTAGGTACTCAAATATCTGCTTCTTGGGATCGGTTTATTTTTTATCCCGACTAAAACTAAATAACCATAGCGAGTAGGTACTCAGTGGTCAGCTTGATGGGATCGCTTTATTTCCCTCCCTCAATCGATTGAGAGTGCCACCAGTGAAGTTTCAAAGCTCAGACATGTTGGGCAGCTTTCCTCTCCGTGTATTACTCCTGCTTACTTGCTGCCCGCGCTTCTCCTTAGCTTTTCGCTAGACTTTTCGCAATCTCTCGGTTATAAATCAATCCCCGCGGCTTTGGCTACCGTTTTCTTCTTGTTTTTCGGTCTTTTCGGGGTTTCGGCTCTCGGGCCGCATATTAGCGGGGGCAGGGGGCGGGGCCGAAGAATTTCTGGGGTAATAGTAAATTATAATTAGAAAGAAGGAGCCATGGCTAGCAAGAGCCAAAGCCAGAGCCAAAGCCAGAGCCACAGTCAAAGCCAAAGCCAGAGCCCAGGGGGCGTATGGGATTTTAGGGTTAGGCATTTTAACCTGTTGAGTGCCGAGCTGTAAATCAAAGCCGCAAGAAGGCGATAAGCCACCGAAACACAACCGTCAGAAAAACGCTAGACAAAGGAAAAGCCCCCGTCGCACAGGCCCAGCGAGGAGAGAATCAAACAGAAAATACAAAAAATGAACCATTGAAACGGCACTGAAACACAGGAATACAAAAAACGCAAGCGCAAACGCAAAAAAGAGGACGAAAATATGGAAAGGGTGAAGGAGGAGGAGGAGGAGGCGGTGGCGGTGGCGGAGGTGGCTGCAGAAGTTTGCCAAATGAAATTTATGGCATATAAATTATCTCACACGTTGCCGGGCTATTGACAGCTTTAAAATAATCGTAAAATGGCCCAAGAAATCCATAAAAAACGGCGAAAACAAAAAGTACGAGCGCACAACCAAAAGGGGCAAGCGAGCGAGCAAACGAGCGAGCGGCAGAACCAGAAATCCATGGCCCAGACATAGAGCCATGAATGTGAATTACTATTTCAGTTTTCGACCTAAAAGCGCTGCAAAATCACCGGGACGAAGGGTTTGGCGGGGCGACAGGCGACGACGTCGAAGTGCACGCAGAGAAAATGTTCAAAGTTGTGGCAAAACTCAAGAGAGGTGTACTGGATTTTGGGCTATAAATTCGCACTCCTGTTTTGTTCCCACTGCATTGTCGGGCGGCCTGAAATTTCAGTTTCAGGTTCGGGCCAAGCCCCGGATTGCAGAAATTGAAAAGTTCCCAACAGTTGGGGGGCCCCTCATAACTTTCATAGCACGGGACACGGGACACGGGACAGGAAAGAGACAGAGAGACAGGGCAGACAGAGACAGAGACAGAGACGGGGGTAGGCAGACAGGCAGACGGGCAGACGGGCAGACAGACAGGGACAGGCGCAAAATAGGGAAGGAGACAGGGGGGTCGAAATGCAACTAACTATTTTCCATTTCCATGCCTTTGTGCCAAAGGATTTGCGATATCCACGTTCAATTTACGCTCAACTTTTAGGCCTTTCTATTTTAATGAATTTCTGTGCAACTTTTCTTGTGCTTTTTACGAGCTTTACACACCGTTTTGTTGTCTGAAGGAAATCGCCAAGGATTTTGCTCAATCTATAGGAAATGGCTATGCTTTACATCCCTCCATTTTGGTCAATTTGTGATTAAAATTAAATGAATTGTCTTGTTTTTAATGCAATATCATTTCCGTAACACCATTTTGGGCACTTTACTTCGTCTTGGCCCCCACAACCCCCAACATTTCGCTGGAAACTTCCAAAGCGATTGTATTGCTGAACAAAATTCCGAAAGTATTTCAGCGGCCAAAGTGTTTTGTTTTTTTTTGTGATGCTTTATTGGGGTTTTGACTGGCTTCCGCTATCGGGCAGGCGGATCGAGCGACTTTATTGTAATTTGCCGGGGCTGGCTTTTAATTTCGAAAGTGCCAACTAAACTGGTTTCCCCCGGAGAAGAGCTAGCCGCCGACTTTGGCATTAGTCGACTCCGACTCCGACTGCGACTCCGACTCCGGCGACCACCGGCGAAGGCAGTGAAAATTCTACAATATGTATGTGTATTGACAAGAAGAGGGACTCAACGCCTCATTATGCATGGCAATTTATGGGTCGCACCACGCCCTGGCCCTGGCCCTGTCCCTGGATGAGCAGCCCAGGAGAGGGGCTTTGCTATTTGGGTTCGCTAAATGCGGCAGCTGCTGCCGTGTCTACGCCGCTTGCCCCATAAATCAAGCCAAGGATCCATCGGCTCAACTTTGCAGTTGCAGTTGCAGTTGCAGTTGCCGCTGAAATTGCAGTTGAAGTCCAAGTCAAAGTCAAAGCTGTGGCTGCGTCTTCAGTTTGAAGACTTGTCGTAAAAGTCGAAAAGAAAATGCCAAGATGTGGCTAGAAAAACGCATTTGCTTGCACAGAGAGAAACGTTATTAACTTTACCTGCCCCTCGTTGATGGGCAAAGTTATACAGAACTTTCGGGATTATCTATCCCAGTTGAGAGCAAAACTTCCCAGATATTTGGGATGGAGTAATTTCTCTCTCTACCGAGGGGGCAGACAAAAGCTTCCACGGAAATATTGTTGCAGCGACCGCGCCACGATCCCCATGGTCATTATCTTCGGGATCGTAATGATCTTCCTGTGGCAGTCATAAATGTTGATGAACAGCAGCGCGAACTTTTGTCGAAGGCGTTGCCGGTCTGAGCTTTTGTTGCCGCTGCTGCTGTTTCTGCTGCTGCTGCTGCTGCTGTTGCTGTTGCTGCCGTGTTCGCTAGCAGCAACATAAAAATTGAAAAGATGCAGCCACCAAGATATATACGCAGAAAAATGAGCTGACAGCCGGGGAAATGGCAGAAAAGCAGCAAAGGCTGAATGAAAATCGAACTGCCCGCCCAGTGGTCTCTCAGCTTTTCGGCTTGAAATGCATCTTGGTAAACTGGGAGTTAAAAGAGCTATGGAGTGGCCACCGCTGCTTTGGACTGCTGAAAGTAATTAGGCAGCCATCCCATAACAAAGCTGTTGAAGTCTAAGCGGCGATATTTAAATGCAGCTTATTAGTTAATTTGCCCCGAAACGGCACACAGCTTCCCAAGACCTGTCATTAGCGAAGGTGCAGAAGAAAAAACGAAGCCCAGCTCTGGAACAGTAGAAGCAGGAAAAGGAAAACCTGGCAGCTTTACGACCCCACCTGGCAGCAGTGTGGCATTGCCGTTGCAGTAGCCGTTTTAAAGAGCCCCCACCGTACCACACGGGGCTTCCTGGACATCCATTTTCCAGTCAAGTGTTGACAGCTTTTGACGGCCAGCCCCAAAACGGTTTGTTTATGGAGGAGGAAGGTGTCCGCCGCCGCCGCCGCTTGTCCAATGTCAACAAGTTTACGGCCCGATTTGTAGATGCCCTTACATCCAACCAACCAACCAAGCAACCAACCCCGGGCCCAGTATCACCCAACAATCGAGGAATAAAATTATGATGGTTCCCGATCTGGATGCAACGGCAACATCAGCAAGCGCAACGCATCAGCGTTGCTCTACAATTTCTGTTAATTGCACATTTCCATTTCGAATGCCTCGCAGACATTAAACAGTCAGCAAAAGTGAAAATTTGACAGGGCGACGGACGATATAAAGGAAAAGCCGTAGGGGCCGTAGGGGCGGGAAAGCTGTGAGTGGGAGCGGGCCGAAGAGGTCCTGGGAAAACGACGGAGTAGAGGAAGGACAGGCTAAAAAACTTTGACAACTGCGCAAAAGTTTTTCCTCCAAAAACAAAACGGCCAAAATATATACATATAACAAAAACAAAAAAAAAACACACACACAAAACACAGAGGCAGAAACAAAAACAAACTTCAAAAGCTTACAAAAGGGGCGTGCGGAAAAGGGACGGCATGCCGCAGGAGCGGCAAAGTTGGGGAGGGTCCTGCCCTGAACCCCTTTCGCCGCTCCTTCGATCCCCGAAGGAGGCAAGTTCAAAAGTGCAAAACTTTGCCTGTCCCGACCGCCGCCATTAAAATCCTTCTTGGCCTTCGCCCCACCAACCTTGGGTCGTGCTTGAGTCAACATTTGCTCGATCCCCCGAAAACCAGGTCCTGCCCGGAAGCCCAACATAATCCCGAGCCTGCCCGTCGATCAAAACGATCGAGCACTATGGGCTATGGGCTGCCCACCGCTGGTAGGATAGAATACCTTGTAATCCTCACTCGCTAACTTACCGATGTTGTGCTGGCTGGTGTGCAGGACCGCCCCGAACGCCATCAGATGGTCCTTGGGCGGGGGGGCGCGGCTACCGAGGGCGGCCGGGACGAACCCGTCGCCCAGAAATGACGCCAGTGCGACGGCCCTCAGGGGCGCCTTCGAAGCCTCGGTGAGAATTTTGTTGTCGAATATCTTGGTGCCGGGGTGGAGTTACTTATGTTCTTTCGATAGCCCCGTCTGGCTGGGAGGCTGGGTGGCTCTCGAGCCTTTCAGTGGGTTAGCTCCTTGCGATGGACGTCAGGATGTGCTGGATGTTCTGGATGTTCTCGATGTTGTGGAGCGGACGCGAACGCGGTGGCACAGGAGGCGCGAGCGACCGAGCGGGACTGGTTGTGGGTGCGGGTGCGGGTGTGGGTGTAGGGGGGCGCGAAGGAGAGGTCCCGGGTCCCGGATCCCGGCACAATTAACGCTGAACGCAGGCAGAACGCGGGCCAGAGCGGGAGGAAAGCGTGTCGTCGGGGCGTTGGGGCATCGGGCGAGCGGGCGAGCGGGCGAGCACGTGTGTGTACGTGTACGGGCAAAACAAAAACAAAGCAGGCTCCTCCTGCAACTCTCAAGTATTTGCCAGTTAAGTGGACGTAAGTGGACGTACTACCGCGGTCTAAATATGTTACTCCTTGCACACTTGCTTTCACACTTGACACTTGCTTGACTTTGCTTGGTTTTCGTGCTGGGCTGTTGCTTCTGCTGCTGCTGTTGCTGTTGCTCTTGCTGCGTAGCTGCTGCTGCTTATCACTTGCAAAAAAAGCTTAATAAAATCATTCGCGATATGTTGGGGGGCTGTCGTTTGGCGGTTTTCGCGACGGTAACAGCTGTCTCTGCCTGTGGGGCGGCGTCGTATTGCACAATTTGCTTTGCTTGTTTTGACGGGGGGCCAGAAGGTCTAGAGGGTCTAGAGGGTCTCGAGTGTCTAGGGTGTAAGGTCTCAGGTCTCAGGTCTCGTCGCCGCCGAACCTCGAACCTCGGAATCTCGGAATCTCGAATCTCGAACTCTGGCGGTGTTTGTTTTTGGCTGTCACGTGAGTGCGTGGCGTGCGTGGAGTAGCAGAACCGGGCGAACCGGGCAAGGCGAGCGTCAAACGAAAACTGAAAGCGGAACAGCGAACGGCGAACAGCGGCCAGCTAACGGCAGGCGGCCATCGACGGCGAGCGACGAGTCGCGGCGAGCCGATGAGCGCCGAGGAGAGCCGAGGCCGCAACGAATGGCGCCGCCTGGGCGCAAGCGAGACGGTCGTCGGCCTGTCACTCGCTCCTGCGCTCGCCTATGGCGGCGATAGTTTCCCTTTGCCGGCTGTGCGTGNAGCGGGACGGTCGTCGGCCTGTCCCCCGCTCCTGCGCTCGCCTATGGCGGCGATAGTTTCCCTTTGCCGGCTGTGCGTGCAGGCGGGACGGCGCTAGTGTGGCTGCGGGGCTGCTGCGACGCTGGCTGCGCAGCCGGCAGCGCTGCAATGGAGTCGCCTTCGCCGCGGTCCTCTCTCTCTCGCACGCTGGCTCTCTCCGGCAGCGGTTGCTCCTGCGATCCTTGCTTAGGAGGATGCCCAGGCGTGATCCTTTCAAGTTGAGAGACCCCGCAGGACCGGCGATACAGTTAGAAAGCTCTGAAAAAGCACACCAAGCCAGAACTTGGCGTAAGATCTTGAGGTATCTTGGGCCTTTCGGGGTATATGCACCTTGGTGGGAAAAGGTGCTCCAAAGGACCTTTTCTCCTCTGCTCCTTGACAATATCTGGAAGCCTTCTCTTCGGGATTCTGCGGCCGGGCCGATGCGGGGAGCATCTCTCCGTAGAGAGCGGGTGACGCATTTTGCGGTTAGAGGGGGCGTTGCTAAGCAACTGGTTTTTGTGTGTGCCGTGCCGTGCCATGCCTTCGCTTTACGCTTTTCGCTTTTCGCTTCATTGAGAGATGCGCAAAAGTTTTTCGCCTGCCTCGCTCGCGCTCGCTCGCTCACTCGCTTCGGGCCGGGCCGGGCCGGCGCCCCCTCTCGCTCGCTCTCGCACTTTCTCTCGCCCGCAGAGCCAATGGCATTTTTCAAAGTGACATTTGCCCGGCATTCTGTCTCGCTCACGCCCGCCGTGCGGCTGCACGCTGCCCGAGACGAGTGTGGCTGCGGGTACGGGTGTGTGTGTGTGTGTGTGCGCGCCTGTGTGCGTGTGTGTGTTGGCCAAGGTAAAATGTCAAATGCTTTTCGACTGTCAACTGTTGGTCGCAAAAAAGTTTTTTCGCCGCCGCCACCGCCACCGCCACCTCCGTCGCCTCTTCCTTCACCTTGTGTTTGTCACTTGTCGTTAGCGGTGCGAACGAGAGGGGCGCCGAGCGAGCGAGAGGCAGCGAGCGCGAAGGAGGGAGTGCGAATGGACGCCCCTTTGGCGTTTTAACGCATTCGAGACAGCGGCAAAAAAGAGTCGCACACACAAAAAAAACATAAATAAAGCCCAACCAAAAACAAAAAAAATGAAGAAAAAAAATGATAGCAGAGAAAGAAGCGGCACAGAATCGAAGAAAAAAAAATAAAGTGAGCAGCGGAGAGTACGAAAATAAAATAACATTTTGTATTCCGGCTGCGTTTGCAATTCGCATTCGGCGAACCAAAAAAGCAGAGCGCAAAAAATGCGACATGGTAATAAGCCAAAGATCAAGCGCCATAAAAATAAACAACAAAAAAGCGCGCACACACACACACACACACACAGTGTCCCCAAGAGCAAACGGGACAGAGGGTGTGGAGAGTGGGAGCAACAATGGGTGGCGCCCACCGTCTCTCCCTCTCCCTCTCCCGTTCACACTTCAGCAAGGAGTCGTCGTCGATGAAGGAGGAGAAGAAGAAGGAGACGAAGAAGAAGAAGCGTAACAACAAGTGAAGATGTTCGACACAACCAAAAAGAAGAGGAAAACTGTGGGCCGGGGGGGGAGGGAGTTGAAAATATTGCACATCAGGGTGTTAAGTTGCAAAGTGCCTGCCATAGCCCCCTCTCGCTTGCGCGCGTGTGTGGGCGAGTGTTATCAGAAAGTTATCGAAATCAGTTGATCTTTGGTGTCCTTGAAAATGAAGCCGCCCCCGCTGAGGGCGCACAAAGGCGACACATATCTATTTACCCTTAGAAACCCCACAAGAAGGTGGAACAAAGGGGCACCCTGATCCCTAATCGGTTATCGAAAATTTATCGAAACAAATTGATCTTTGGTGTCCTTGAAAATGAAGCCGCCCCCGCTGAGGGCGCACAAAGTCGACACATATCTATTTACCCTCAGAAACCCCACAAAAAGGTGAACCAAAGGGGCACCCTGATCCCTAATCGGTTATCGAAAAGTTATCGAAACAAATTGATCTTTGGTGCCCTTGAAAATGATGCCGCCCCCGCTGAGGGCGCACAAAGTCGACACATATCTATTTACCCTCAGAAACCCCACAAAAAGGTGAACCAAAGGGGCACCCTGATCCCTAATCGGTTATCGAAAAGTTATCGAAACAAATTGATCTTTGGTGTCCTTGAAAATGATGCCGCCCCCGCTGAGGGCGCACAAAGGCGACACATATCTATTTACCCTTAGAAACCCCATAAAAAGGTGGACCAAAGGGGCACCCTGATCCCTAATCGGTTATCGAAAAGTTATCGAAACAAGTTGATCTTTGGTGCCCTTGAAAATGATGCCCCTACCTCTGAGGACGCCCGAATATGTTTCACAGCAATGGGTCACATAACTATTAACCCAATGGACGGTAATCCCTGATTCTAGCGCCTGCTTGGCGGCCCCAATTTGGCCCTGGGACCCGACCAAGAGGTGGGCCCTGGGATCCTCCCACAGCAGCACACCCTGATCCCTAATCTGTCATCTCATCCTCTTCATCTTTACCTTTACCTTTACCTTTACCTTTTGGCTTCTGTAACTGCTCCGGTTCCCGTTTCCTCGTTGCTTCCTCTTGTCTTCCTTTTTTTGTGTTGTCTCCTCCCCCTCTCCCCCTTCCCTCCCGCACCGCCTCCGCTGTTAAACGCCAACAAATGTCAGTTATCAAAAATCGCAGTAGCAACGAAAACAAGCATAAAAGTCAGAGGTTGGACCGAGGCCTTGCCATACCCTTTCAATGGGCAACACAGTTTCCCAAGGTCCAAACAATTTTTCAAAAAATATTTTTAAAGAAAAATATACAAGTAAAAACCGAGTTATACAATATATCAATACTGCGAGTCTCAAAATCTGTCATTTGCACAGTCAGTTTTTCAATTTTCAATAATTTTAATTAAAATAAAAGCTAAATTCTATGACAAATTATTAAAGAACCAGGAATTATCACTTGTTACAATCATTTTGAAAGTTAAATTCTAAAAACCAAACATTTTTATGCAAGTTAAAAAGGGTTTCGTTATAAAAAATATATGTTTATACTTAAGTATGCCTGTTTACCTATGCAACTGTGTTAAGAATTTTGGGAGATATCATCCATTTAATGAAAACAAAATCTTCTATGGCATTACCAATTAGTTGTCCCCCTTAAAAGTTCTACAGAATATGTTGTGCTCCCAGAAGTGTGATTCGAAATTTCGATTGGGAGGAACTGCCGAAAGTTATGGGAACCTTTCCAAGGGTACAGGAGGGATATGTAGGTATAAAGAAAATGAACTTCCGCACGACCGAAAACAAACAAGTAGCGGTGGCGGTAAGAAAATGTTGGCGAGGCCGCGATAAGGCGCAGCTTACGACCACGCCCACTCCTAGTTAAGACGGGGTGGCGGGGTGGCGGGTCGATGGCCACAACAACGCCGGAATCCAAACAATAAAAGCAAGAAAAGCGCGACGAACTCCGCGACGCGCCATAAACTTTTGGCAGGCAGTGTTTTACCAACTTCCCCGCCCACCGCCGGTGCTGGCAAAAAAAAAAAAAAAAACCATAGCCGGCTGACAACAACAAAGGATGCAGTTGCCCCCTCCATTCTGGGAGTCAAGTGGTTGCTCCGCCTCCGCCCCTGCCCCTCGCTCCTGCCCCTCGCTCCTGCTCCTGCTCCTTATTTGCCACCGAAACGCGACCAGTCACGAACTGAACAAACAGCAAACGGACGTCGCCATGTCACGGAAAGGAAGAAGAATTGGAATCAGGAGCAAAAGGACATGAACAGGAGCAGGAGCAGGCACAGTGCAACAGAATCAGAGAATTTATTTCCAAATTTATGGCATTGGCGGTCTCCGATCGATAGATTTTGTGGGGATGCTACGCAAAAGGATTGCAGTCAGCTTCCGATTGCTTCAAGAACTGGTTGGGAATTATAGGAATGGCTTTTGCGTGCTCCGGGTGCCCAAGGCAATGTGACAGACAGAGACAGTAGAAGGGCACTTGTGCGATCGCTCGGCTCTGATATGCAAACACACGCGACCCCCACGCCCCCACGCCCTTGCCACCCCCTGCAGCCCCCNNNCCCCCCCGCCTTGCCCACCAGAAAAAAGGAAAAAAAAAAAAAAAAAAACCCAAAGGAAATGCTAAAAAAAAGCAAGAAAAAACAAAGGCAAAGGCGCCATTCCATGTGGGCGGTCGCTGGTGCCACGCCCCGATGCACTCGCTGCGGGTGTGCGTGCCTGTGTGTGTGTGCATGTTCTTCGCATGCAACTCCACCAACACAAACAAAAAAAAAAATATGGAAAACTGCATAGAAAAATAAATAAAAAGCAGGACGACAGCCTGGTTCACACGAACCAGTCAAAATCTGCTGTTCTGTGTCACTTTAGCTCGTTTGCGGCGGAAAAATACTATTTGCCAGCACTGTGCGCCGGGATCGAGGAATCTTGCTGATTTTTCAATACCAAGAAAATCTTATCCCGCCATTGTTTGACATGTATTTTGGTCCGTGTAGCATTTTCCGGCTCCTCCTTGCCTGTGCTTTCCTTTTTAGCATTTTTAGCATTTTTTTTTTCAAATATGAGATCTCCGATTTAGCGAACGGGGGTGTGTCCTTGCAGTGGGGTCCTTCATGCCACATCCCTGCAATTTTCTGGCACCCCTCCCGGGTGGGCTTGCCATTGTAGTCCATACATATATTTTCCTCCTTCTTTTTTATACAACTTGCTGTTTGTTTGCGTTGGCAACATGAATGTTGTCACTTGGTTTTTGCCAAGTTCTTGTAGTTCCCCAGCCCAAAACACCACTGCCTTCCGCTTTTTTATCTTTCTCGTTTTTTGACATGTTGTCAACTTCACGTAATGTCAGACAAGTTTCAAGTTTTTCTCCCCGCTCGTGCTGACATGCATGCGAACTGATTTCCCAGCCCCAGAAGCACCCCCAGGACCTCACTCCTCACCCTGGTCGGAGTTTTTTGTCCCTGCAACCGCAAGCACAAAAATATGATAATCATTTTCTGGGGTCATGTGTGTGTATTTGCATTTTGCTGACCTCTGACTGCAATTTATTCGGTTTCAGTCGGTTTCAGCATGCCTCGCATCCCTGAGATACATTTTGACATTATATCATATTGCACTCGGGCTCGTCTTTCCCCAGCCTCGACCTGGTTGCCGCCTGCTCGCCTCGCCTTCCCAGATACTACGAGTATCTTTGTATCTTTACATCTGTTGGCTGCTTTGTTAATTTAAACTATAAACAAGGGAGTGTGGGTGTGGGTGGGTAGTATGTATCTGTGTGTGATTTGTGGCTCGTCTTGTGCAACTGTAAATTAGTCTAGGAATTTTTGCGGTCTCCGCTCCGCTCCGCTCCGGCCGACTGCACAAAATTCGAAATGAAAACATGGCAAGAGGCATTGTTGTAAATAATTTTGCCACAACCAGCCAGCAGCAATTTTGAGTGCCTAATCTGGCCTCGAATTTATAGTGCTCCGAGAAATATTCCCTAATTGGAAGCCCCAGTTCGGCCAAGAAAACTTGCCGCCAATTCCTTTCATAACTTTGCATTTATTTTCCGCCAACTTCCGCTTGCTTAATACGCCCTTCCCCCTCGCCCCCTC